>JASCZW010011692.1:0-31118 GCA_034211315.2 Aedes japonicus
CAATGTAAATAAATAACAACAATGTAATACACAAAATGTATACAACAATACAATAAATGTCCAAATGTCACATGGGCAATAAACAATAAATAAATAAATAAATACAAATGGTAAGGCAAATATAAATTGCAAATACAGGTACAAAAATATAATCAACCATATAGTACAATAATGCCGGTACTGGCCTGGATAAATATGTATGTACAATATAAATAAATGTATACAAACGTTCACAATGTAAAGGGCAAGAAATGTGATTTCTTCCGTGTGTAATGTATTAAATTTTGTATTTTTCTTCTTCTTCTTCAAAAAAAAAGCGTGAATCAATCAATCAATCAATAATCAATCAATCAAATAATCAATCAATTCAACAACAACAACAACAACAATAAAATAACAAATAACAATAACAATAACACAATAATAAATAACACAATAATAATAAATAAATAATAAATAATAAATAATAATAATAATAATAAATAAATAATAATAATAATAATAATAATAATAATAATAAATAACAATAATAATAATAATAATAATAATAAATAATAATATAACAATAAGTAACAACAACAAACAACAACAACAACAACAACAACAACAACAACAACACTAACAATAAAATGGTATAATCAAAATAACAACAACAACAACAACAACAACAACAATAAAATAACAACATAACAACAAATAACAAAATAACAACAATAACAACAACAACAACAACAACAATCAAACAAAATAAATAACAACAACAACAAATAACAACAACAACAATAACAAAATAATAACACAACAACAATAACAATAATAATAATAATAATAACAATAATAACAATAATCAACAATACAATAACAATAATAACAATAACAATAATAAATAATAACAATAACAATAACAATAACAAATAATAACAAATAAATAAATAACAAATAACAATAAATAACAAATAATACAATAACAACAACAATAACAACAATAACAAATAACAATAACAATAACAACAACAAATAACACAACAAATAACAATAACAATAAATAACACAATAAATAACAATAAACAAATAACAATAACATAATACAATAATAATAACAATAAATCAATAACAAATAACAACAATAATCAACAAACAACAACAATAAATCAACAACAACAACACAATAACAACAACAACAACAATAACAACAATAACAACAACAAACAAATAACAACAATAACAAACAACAATAACAACAACAACAATAAATAAACAACAACAAATAACAATAATAAATAACAACAACAATATAACAATAACAACAACAATAACAAATAATAACAACAACAACAACAAATAACAATAAATAATAATAACAATAACAATAACAATAACAATAATAAATAACAATAATAACACACAATAACAAATTAACAACAACAATAATACAATAATACAACAACAACAACAACAACAACAACAAATAACAACAATAACAACAACAATACAAATGCAACAAACAACAAACAACAACAACAAATAAACAACAACAACAAACAACCCAATTTCATTGTTCGTTCTTTTCAGATGGATGCTGCTGCAGAAATTTCTTTTCGATTCTGTACTTTTCCGCTTCAGAAGAAGAAATTTAACATGGGTTTGGGAATGAAAAAGAAATTTCTTTCGAACACGATACCGGCCGAACACGGCCGCAAAATAACTCAATGTAGTAGTCCAATATAGGTATCAATAGGGGGTTTTAATTTAAAAAAAACATGTTTTTTTCCACCAGTATCGATGATGGGTGTTCTTTCCAGCACGTGCCATATTTTTATGAATCTCAACCATTTTTTCTCGGTTTTTAAACAAGAAAAAATCTAATCATTTTTTATTTTCACGAAGCCGACATGCAAGCTTCACAAAGTGACATTTACTTTCAGGCAACAGGGGGCTCCCGGCACTTAATTATCAGTCACAGGGGCTCCCAGCCATGACATCAAATGTCAACTTATGTATGCTAGAAATCAATGGTTGGTTCGTTGGTTTGGGTGAGTCTGTTTTTTTTGTAGCGTGTTTCATGACAGAAATAGGGGATGATGTTGTGTTGCAATCGAAATGTTTTCATAATATTTTTAGAAATTGTTTTTTCAATAGTTACGCTCTTCAAAAATTAAAAAATAAATTAACTGTCGGTATATTCATTGTATTTGCTATCAAACAGCGTTATAATCCACATACCCCTATAATGCCACTATTGTGGGCCAGCCATAACATTTACGGCACCGGGTCGTGGTTCCCATGCTACTGAGTAAAGTGGGCTCCCACATTGAGTTCTGTTTGCGGCCAAGGTTGATCTACGAGAGAGAGAGCGAGAGAGAGAGAGAGAGAGAGAGAGAGGGGGGGGGAGGAGGAGGAAAGGGGGAATCACCATCTCGATGACAGATACATTGTTTTCGTTAAATTTGGTTAAAAGTTATGTCCGATTTATTCAATCAAAATAGAATTTGACAAAGATTTTTCATAAAGGCGTAACTGACAAACGTAAACAATAGCTTCTTCCGTGAATTTCTCGTGATACAAAGGCTCTTCCTCTTCGAAATGACCGTGGCAGATTGATTAGGCGAGTTTTAAATGACGAGAAATACGCAGAAAAAGCCATTGCACTATGGTCCAGATTACGAATTTACGAGGAAACATGCTCCCAGCGCTTAAACTTGAAACTTTACAGCAAAGTGATGTTGTCCAACATGGTTTGTATTACTAAGGATTTTGTGATATTGATTAAAATTAGGGTGGTCCCCATTTTCACGGAAATAAAAAACCTAACTTTTTTATTTGCAGAAATAGATGTATACACTCCTGGGCAAAATTGTAGCACAAAAAATTTCATGGAATTTTCATATATAAATTTTCATGTAACTTGAAAATTGACCGATTTAGAGCAGTTTTCCCTCATCAACTTAGGGTGTACCATAAAAAAATGTTTTTTTTGCCCTTACTTTTTTATTTCAATTCTCACCGTAAAGTTGCGTTGTAACGAGTTGTAGAACTTTTAAAAACGCGTATTTTGGTGTACAAACTTAGCCGCTAGCTTCAACCAATCAATATTTATTGAAGTTTTTCTAAAAAAAATACGCACTTTTCAAATGTTCATTTTTATGATTGGGGCAAACACAAAAAAATTATAGATGTTTAATATATGTGAAAACTAGAGATATGTTATTTCTGTATCTTGAGAAAATTACATTTGAATCTGGGATGGTTTTAGAAGAAAAACTTCAATAACTATTGATTGGTTAAAGCTAGTGGCAAAATTAATACATCAAAATACACGCCTTTGAAAGTTCTACAACTCGTCGCAACAAAATTTAACGATGGAAATTGAAATAAAAAAGTTAGGACAGGAAAACTTTTTTTTATGGTACACCCTAAGTTGACGAGGGAAAAGTTGCTCTAAATCTAGCCATTTTGTATACATTGATCTTGTGTCAACTAAAATACTCAATAATAATACGAGCATTTTTCCCGCTGATGATATGGAGATTGATGCTCAGGATAATGACCCTTCCCTACGATTTGAGTATGCCAGATGCTGCTAAGGAACGTTTTTTTGTTCTTCTTGAAAGCATCAATTTTCAGACGGCTTTATCCAGGACAAATGCGACCAAGAGAAGTGGAAACCCGGAATGTTGTTGGCAATTTCATAAAGGACCTCATGGAATGCACATTTGGAAGTTGACTGCTCAGCATATGTCGAGATAAATTGATTTGGATTACGATGGACCAAAATAGGCCCAAAAGCAACAGCCAGGAAAGGAAGATATTGATAAGTTTGGTACTTTATAAGATCAAGTAAAAAAGAAGGCTTGCCTTCCTGAGGATGCAGTTCTGGCAACAGAGTTGAAAAAAAACCATCACGAGCTGGATGAAAGACATTGTGAAAGTCTACCAAAGAGTTATTTCAGCGGTTTCTATGCTGTCAAATGTAGCAGGGAAGCTCGAGGGAATGATATTTAAGGGAAACGCAGCGGAGGAAATTATCACTGCCGTCCAATCAGCAGTGCGGACGGAGGAATCAGAGCTGAGCAAAATTTTGGCGGACAGTGTGACTAATTGTCCAGATATTGATCACTCTTAACATGATTACCGAAATAATGCTGGATTTTTTATTAAATACAACAAGGTTCTGAGTTTAACTGGTTTTATTATTTGTTTGAGCTTCTCAGGAATAACAAAGCGGTGAATGCCGTTGGTCCGGCTCATGTTGGTTGTCAGGTGCGAGTATGTAGGGCCGCAGGTGGTGGAGTCGTCTTGCATGAAATCTCGTTGTGGAGAAAATGGATGAACGGATAATACCCAATAACAAAAGATTCAAACCTACATTCTTCAGATCTTGTTTTAGTCCTTTTTCAGGGTTAAAACAACCAGAATGAGCAAATAAATTTTGACACGATTATTGCGTGAAAAGGCTCCTAGCATCACATACGTGTCTCGTTGGTTGGCATTTCTTGGTAAGTTTTTTGAGTAAGGAATTGGAAAGGGGCAAAACGCAGGAAGGAATATGGGAGTTACTTGTTAATGGATCACAGAAATCTAATAATGTTTGCATCGCAATAAATTATGGCACCGTCCAGTACCCAAACTGAATGGACTTTTGGAATTCGTAGCGCAAATTCGCGACAGCATTCAAAAAATTTAGCACGGTTGAAAGTGCCGTCTGTACAAAAACTATCCAAAATTTCGTCAGCTACAAGAAAGCACAAAAACGACAGCCGAAAACTGTAGAAAAATTCACCACTGAAGATTCCTTTTTTTTCACCATCCATATGTCCCTATGATCAAAATTAAGGTCTAGTATCCACATTAATCCGGACACCTTCAAATAATTGTAACTTTTGAAATATTGCACGTAGGAATGAAAAATTTCACTGTGGTATAGCTGAGAGTCTATGATGAAAAAGACTATGACTGATGTTTACATTTCATGATTAGTATTCAAGATGGTGACGAAAGAAAAACAAGTGCACGAGCGAATTTTGTACGGGCGTACGGGCAAATCCTGACTTGTCAATACGGGATCTTTGCAAAAACATTGATTTGCCTAAATCCACTGTTCACGATGTGCTCAAATCATTTTCGGAACGTTTGACGGTGGAGAGGAAACCGAGAAGCGACAAAAACATTGGACGCGCTGATCCTGTCATGGACCGAAAGGTGAAAAGGATATTAACGAAAAACCCAAATCTCTCCATTCGAACGGTGGTTCGTAAAATAGGGATGTCGCCTGGTTTTGTCCAAAAATCAAAACAACGTTTGGGACTTAAGTCGTATAAAGTAAAAACAGTTCCAAATCGCAACGACAAACAGAACTTGGCAGCAAAATCACGGGCTCGACGTTTGTACTGCGAATATTTGACGAAGTTTTCATGCGTTGTTATGGACGATGAAACTTATGTCCTGGAGGATTTCAAGCAGCTTCCAGGGCTGGCTTTTTATTCTGCTATGGCCAGAAATGCTACAGCTGAGCATTTCAGAACGAAGAAGGCATCGAAATTTCCCAAAAAATACCTTGTGTGGCAAGCAATTTGCACGTGGCAAAAAGAGTAAATCTTTCGTCACTACAGGCACAATCAACAAGGAGATCTATCAGAAAGAGTGTTCGCAGAAGCGATTGCTACCCTTCATCAAAAGTCACAAAGAAAACCTTTGTTCTGGCCCGATTTGGCATCATGCCACTATGCTAAAACTGTGATGGAGTGGTACCAAGCAAATCAAGTGAACATTGTACCAAAAACCTCAAACCCGCCAAATTGCCCAGAGCTACGACCAATCGAGAGATATTGGGCTCTAATGAAACGGAAGCTTTCTGGAAAGGGGCAAGGAATCAAAGACATCAAACACTTCCAGCAAATGTTGACAAAGACGGCTTCTACGATTTCTGAAGAGTCTGTACAAACCCTAATGGACGGAGTTAAGCGCAAAGTTCGAAAATTTTATGCAAATACCGAATAACTATGTTTTGTCTTCACGAATTGTTGAAACACATCCCATGAATCTGAAATAAACAACTACGACGGAAATATAATGCGAAATTTATGTTTTATTCATGACGCAGAAGCGAGACGTTCGTCATCGTCATGAGGCACCAAGCAGCGAACAAATTCTGGCTGTGAACAAAGATGCAAAAGAGTGCTGAAGTTTCGTCAGAGCGTAGCAGGTGTGAAATTAACAGATGCTCTTGAAATTGAGCGAAGCGGGCATGGTCTGGTCAGCTGAATTACGATGTTGATTTGTCAATATCTCACGTTGTAGCGACGGAACAAGTCCGCCACTTCAACAGGCAAACATTGACGCATGGAAAGACGCTCATGTACCACTGTGGCTTGTATAGTTTATTCTTAGCGATCTATTGTGTGCACTCTGTTTACTGATGCGCACATGGGAAGGAACTCTCTCCTTTTTTGGGCTTGTTTTGATTCGCAACGACTGACGACTGAAGGAGAGAGTTCTTCTCCATGTGCGCATCAGTAAACAGAGTGTACCATAGTAGATCGCTAAGAATAAACCATACAAGCCACAGTGGTACATGAGCGTCCTTCACGCGTCAATTTTGCCTGTTGAAGTGGCGGACTGGTCGCTACAACCCGCCCCGCAGTGGATGTTAGCAAAGACGACGTCCATGGTTCGAGTACCATAGTACGCCCTTTCGCTCAATTTTCAAAACATCTGCAATTTTCCACCTGCCACTCTGACGGAACTTTCAACACTCTTCACATCTTTCATTCTAGCCAAAACATTGTTGTTCACTCTTGGTGCCTCATGGTGATGAGCGAACATCTCCTTCTACATCATAATCGTTACTCCTCGCACGGAGAATACATAACATAACAATTAATGTATGTTTTATTTATGTTTTGAGGTGTCCGGATTATTGCATCAACATCAAGTTTTAAATGTCCCACGGAACGACTAGAAGCTCTGTCATAAATCTGACAATCTTCTCCTCCTCTCTTTGGATAGCTCTCCTTTCAACCGTCATCCATGAGAGGATGAGTATGATTGAAAAAAAACGAAGAAACGCTGACTGTAGGTCTTGGTTTTCTAAACTGGGTAACTCACAGCCTATGTGTTAAAACAGGACAGTAAAAACGAGCACACGTTGAAGAAACACTCGTCTGTTCGATAGTGTTGGAAGATCATTCAACATATAACGACTTTCATATGATGGAAGGATCATACTCTCCCTCCAGAATCCAGCTTCCCGAAGTTTCAATTAGTTGCGCGCAAAGCCTAGAAGCTGCGTTGTCGGATGAGGAAGCACTAACGAATCTGAGTCCCTCTGGCGACCTGCTGGAGTAGTGTCAAAACAGCCATTAACAACACAGCAGAAGGTGCCATTGGGTTTCTGGATAGAAATTGACGGAACGACTGCTTCAATGACGAGTGCCAGACGGTTTCAGACGAGAAGAGTGCAGCGCAGGCGATGATGCTGCAGAAATGAGCCCGTCAAAATATGGAGCGATACAAACATAAGCGAAGACAGCTAACTTATCTTTTCCGGGATGGGAAGGGCTGCCTGAAGGAGTGAAGAAATGGAACAGCTGTTACGGTTTAAAAGAAACGCTTAAATTCTTTAAGACACTCAACGCCTCCAGTAAAGGCTATGCGCCGCGAGCCTAAATGTGTCGGGATTAGGTTATGGGAATAAGGATGTATCTTGACGGATGAACGTGAGGTGATCAAAAGGTGGAAGCAGCAGTACCAACAATCAATAGGAAACTCGCGATTTAAAATCAGCTCGGCCCTTGTTCCCAAGTGTACCTTGCAATACATTTTTGGACTTTGCGGTACTAGAATCTTTGTATTTGTTTTGATTCGCTGTGATATTTTGACAGAACATTTGAGGGATTCTTCGATGGGAGTTATGTTTTAGAGACGAATCATTAAACTTGATACCGAGCTGGAGACCCATGTGCTGGTACTTTCTGAGTTAAAAACTATATCCATTTTCTTCATCCAGCCGCTGATAAACGTATCCCAGCGATTTTATTGGATCTTTTTTCAGTTTGGTGATGCTGTATTAATCAGATACCTGATGGATTCAGATCTGCGTTTTGCACGTGACCTGGCGATACTTAAGATGCCGAAACAATCAAAATGTCGACCTAACTGTAAATTTTTGTTTACATTTGATCAAGTAACAGGTAGGATAATCAATCTATCAATCATATGACACGCTACACTGCAACAAGGTTGGTTGGGGCGGATATACTTATTTTGCCCGATACACGACACAATAACATTATTTTTGAGCCAGGATCAGACAAAAATAGAGATGACATTTGATTTGTTACCGCATGTTTTTTCTTTTTTTGTCTTGAACTGTTGATGGATTAGTACAAAAGAAACATAATATGTCAAAACAATTGATGTAATACATGACTAAATGAGAAAAGGTTGAGCAAATACTAACAAACACTCCCGTTTCATTTCACTCAAGTTTTGAGTACAATTGTATACGATCTCTTTTTCTCTCACGGAAATGTTACCCAATTTTCGTAAAAAGTGGATCTACTCAATTTTATGAGAAGATCCACTTTTTACGACAACTGAGTAGCATTTCCATGAGAGAAAAAGAGATCGTATACAATTGTACTCAAAACTTGAGTAAAATGAAACGAGAGTGTAGTGTTGGGGTGGATAAACCTTTTTTTTGTAAATTGATTATTGAAATAGCTAAACGTAACTGACAGGCAAACATAGGAAGTCAGCTTATAAGCTATAGTAGACTCCCGACATACACAAAAATAAGAACAAGTGCCATCCTACAAGTTATAATGAGTAACGACTATCGATTGTCCCACGGGTTCAGCTGAGCGAAGGACGCAAATCAGACCGAAAATCATAAAATATTCACCAAGCTTTTATTGATGATCTAATAGAAAACATGCACGTGGTTTTGGATCAGCGCTGACCCTTGCCAGCTGACAGTGGATTCATAATTCAAACACTTGCAGACTGCCACAATCGAGCCCTTATCGATTGACCTTGATTTGAACCATATATAGCCATCGTAGACGTTAATCCGAGGGACATTATGATGGTCGAAATTATTGATGTACGCCTTAATAACCTAAATGAGGCATTGTGTGAACTGGAAGTGCAGCTACCCATGTCTGGGAAACACCCCAATGCACACAAATATTTATTCTATCAATCATTCATTAAATGCACAGCGCATTACCATTAAACGGTTAGTTGTGTCTATTGAAAACACTTACCCGTGAAAGGAATGTACCTGAAGTGCTGTTTTGTCGCACTTCTTGCTTTATCTTTGCATCTAGAAAGGCGCAGTTTACCCAGTATTGTAGTTTATTTCGAAGGTGTGTCCACCTGGAATCGGAAACGGACACTTGTTGATCCATAATATCTGGATCAACAATAGAAAAGGGCCCATCAACATTTGTAAACAAACACTTCTGAGCCCGTTTACTCGAAAGCCGTTAGCTACACACGCAAACCTACAGAATCATCGTGTAGGGGAAACTTTCCCCTACATTGTGATGGTATTGGTTTGCGTGGGTGGCCTACGCTTTGCGAGGAAATAGGCTCAGAAGTGTTTGTTTACAAATGTTGATAGGCCCTTTTCTATTGTTGATCCAGATATATTTTCTTCGCTTGGGTAGTGATTTCCCAAGCTATTTGTAGTATTTCTCAATCGAATATATAACAGTTGACTCACGAACTGAAACTGTTGTTATCAGCTAACTATCATAGCTGGTTCTTAAGTGTCAATAATTTATCGTTTTGGGATTTTTTCCAATCCAGATTCGGTTCAAATATAGCGTTTTGATGATTCAGAATGAAGACAGGGTAGGGTTGTTAGATTTTACTCTTCAAGATCAAATTCAAATCTGTGCGCGTTTACCGCCCACAGATCATCAAGAATATCACTTGCAACCCACATTCCAAAACGTTTTTTATTACAGATGTTCAACAATAGACTCTTGGAAGTAGAGCAGGGAGGAGACGACTCAAACAAAGCAAAAATTGCATTGTTAGCGACTTCCATTTTAATTCATCAACTCTTCATCTCTGCAGCATCCCGAGTCACTTTTCCAGTCTTTATCAGCTTCCACTTAGCAATTGCCCAATATTTCTCGATTGGATGAAATCGAAGGCAATCGAATAAGTTGAGATCTTTTTCGATGAAATCCACTCTGTTGTCACGGCACCACTGAATTGTAGTAACAGCTGGCGATATCTGACAAAATCTTTACGGGCTTCTTTGTGTTCTGATGAATGTAAGAATTTTTTTTTTTTCAGTCAATCTTCCTTGTAGAGCTGCGAGTTCATAGACTCATTTTTAACGCAAACGTGACTTTTTTGTTGGCAGCTGCAAATTGCTTAGCAAATCAAATTTCTAGCGAACATACTTATCAGTAAGAACTAATTTAAAATTAATAGGGAAAACTCCTGGGTCCTCCTTTAGCTCAGTTAGTAAAGGCGCAGCTACAAAGCAACACCATGCTGGAGGTGGCTGGGTTCGATTCCCGGTCTGGTCTAGGAATTTTTCGTTAAGGATAATTTCTCGACTCCCTGGGCATATAGCGTATGATTGTACTTGCCACACAATCATACTAATGCAAAAATGGTACCTGGCATCGAAAGTTCTCAATTAATAACTGTGGAAGTGCATCTATAACACTAAGTTGAGAGCAAGAAATAAGCTAATTGTGACTGAAATAAGCTAGAAATGCTAAAAGAAGAAGGGACAACTCCTCAAGCCGTGGCCACATCAAACTTTTCCCCGGCCCAAAGTCCTTCTTTAATTACGTCCATCGTCCATCAGTATGCATCCTTGATACTTCGTCAGAACCACTGGTGAAATGCTAGTGAATATATGCTCAGCTACTTTTGATTCAAAATTGTGTATGAGCCCAGGTCAGTGTCTTTGTTTGCTTTAGTGACTTCTGCAATATGCTCTTTGAAACTTCGAGAATATGTTTAGTTTGTCCAATGTAAATTTTTCCGCAATGGTCACAAGTTATTTTGTAGCCCCCAGATTTGCTTAGACTGTTAATGGGGTCTTTAGCAGAACCTAGGAGAGTTTTAAGTTGATTTTTTTTACTAGTAAAAACTATTTCAGAACCAAAGTTCCGTAGGATTGGTCGTAACTGTGTAGTGTGGTAATCGTTAGTGTGTTGAATGATTGTTTGTATTGTTTTTTTTTGTTCTTTGTTGATTACGTTTTGTATTAGATTGCGGGAGTAACTATTCAAATGTGCTGTGTCAAAAATGTATTCAAGTTCTTTAGTTATGCCATTTGGACTTAGTGGTAAGTCTGTATTCTGATAATCATGGGATTAAATGATGTGTTGGTATGAGCGATTAGACGTATGTGGTATTGTACGTTGTGTATTTGTTGGTTTTCTCTAAATTTCAAATGTGAGTTTAGATGGTTCTTTTATTACAAGTCCAAGAATGGTAACTTATTGTCATTTTCAATTTCATAAGTGAAGTATTTTAGGGTGAGAGTTTTAACTTTCTTTAAAATGCAAAACACATCATCAACGTATCTACACCAAACGATAGGTAGTTGATTTGTATCTTGTAGTTCTTTTTTGAAATTTGCCATGAAAATTTCGCTCAGAAAAGGAGAAAAGAGGCACCTTTTCTTTATTGTTTATAAAGATCGTTTCTGAAAGAAAAATAATTTTCTACCATGCAAAGTTGCGTAAGTTTTATGTATGTCATTTTGAAAGGGTAGCAATCTTTTACTGGAATACTAGGAAAGAGGGATTTGACGTCAAAATGATAATTTGCATGCTTTGACCGTTTTCTCCATACGTCTTATCGTTTTCGGAAGGGGATCTGATCGCTGTTTTCTGTATGGGCCATCATTTAATATGTCTATCACGACATTTTCATAGTCTTTTAACGTAGGACTACGTCTGTGTTTTCAATACTGGGGTACACGTTCGAATTGCGAAAATTTGGAGCGTCACGAAAAATATATAGGTTTTGAACGTTAATAACTAAGTCATTCCACGATTGATTTTCAAAATGTTTGCACCAATCGATCGGAACATTTTCTACGCTTCGATTTAAATATTAAAAACTATTGATTTTTAACATTCAGCTATTGAAATTAACGCAAATATAAGGTGATGTCTTATAATGCCGATTTTTCAGAGTAAATTTACCAAATACACAGTACTTTGCTAGCACAGACTTCATGTTTAAGTAAGGAACGTCTCCTATGCATCAGGAAAAGATATTTAAGGGAGACACGTTGAAATTTTCCTTCATCATTCCAGTTTTACCAAGCGACACGATCGGTCGTGTTTTTCGCTCCCTCGCAGTAAAAGTTTTTTCTCCCGTTTTTCCCCCTCGCCCGCTTTCTCGCGATTGCGTGTTCGGTTCGCGACCTATCGCCTGCGCTTGCTCATCTTCTGGTGGTGGCAAAGCAGAAAAAAGTGTTGCAAAGTTCGGAAACATTTCCCGCTCGACCTATTGCCGTGGCAATGGGTCGAAAAAATCGACCAACGGTGACATCTGCTCCCGAATCTTTACCGCAGCCGGGCAGCTCCAAGCGGCTGCGCCATGATGACGCTAATCCAGTGGATCCGAACGCTCGTCTACTAGCGAGCAATCAATTCGCCGTGCTTCCGGTACAGGAGGTGCCAAAGAAGGTGAAAGTTCCCCCGCTTTTCACCACATCCAAGGACATTGCTGCTCTCAGGACCGAGCTTGCAGCTATCCAAATCCATCCGCTGTACAAGCTGTGCAGTAATGGCATTAAAGTAATGTGCTCGTCGGAGGCTGACTACCGTGCTGTCGGCGCTCACCTAGTCGCCAAGCAGCATGAATTCTACACGCACGATGTACCCGGAAGCAAACCTATGAAGGTGATCCTGCGTGGTCTTCCGGAACTCACTCCGGAATCAATCTTTGCGGAGCTGCAAGCGGCGGCACTAAAGCCTCAGAAGGTGTTTCCCATCAGGCGCCAGCAACACGGAAACTACCGGGACCAACTTTATCTGGTCCATCTCGAGAAGGGATCCGTCACGATGGCGGAACTGTTGAAAACACGGGCCCTTTTCAACGTAATCGTCGAGTGGGACCGGTATCGTCCAAGACAAAACGACGTGACGCAGTGTGGCAACCGCCTTGCTTTCGGCCACGGAACTCGAAACTGCCACATGAAACCGAGATGTGGCAAGTGCGCCGGAGCACACGCCACCAAGGATTGTGCCCCGATGGACGAAGGTGCCCCAATGAAGTGCGCCAACTGCGGCGCAAATCATGAGAGCAGCAATCGGACCTGCCCAAAACGTGCGGAGTTTTTGGCTATCCGAAAGAAGGCATCCACCAAGACTCGGCCAGGACAACGCCGTCCACCTCCTCCGATGAACGAGGATAATTTCCCGTCGCTTCGGTACCAGGTGCCAAACTTGCCACCGATCCCACTAAATCACCGCCATGCAAACCGCCCGTCAGCTTCGGTTCATCATCGTTTCGCGGCAGCCGCCGCCGCCCCAACCCGACTCCACCACCAGGCTGGGGCAATCCGAGTTGCAGTACCTTCACGCAACCACCCGTCGATGGACAGCTCTACGACTCAGAGCAAATGGTGGAGTTCGTGCAAGAGCTCTATCGCCAACTACGTTCCTGCCGCTCCAAGGAGGAACAGCTCAAAGCCGCCACGTCCGTGACGATGAAGTTTCTGCTCAAACATGGACCGTAAACGCACCATCAGCATCCTCAACTGGAATGCTTGTTCCATCCGGAACAAAACCATTGAGCTCGGTGACTTCCTTAACAGGAAGACCATCGACAACGCCATCGTCACCGAGACACACCTCAAACCGGAAATCAGCATCTTCATCCCAGGATACCGGATTGTGCGACTGGATCGTAGCGGCTCTAGTGGAGGAGGAGTTGCGATTGCTCTGCGCTACAACATCAACTGCCATCTGCTTCCGAGCTTTCAGCTGCAGTCTATCGAAGCCATCGGAGTCGAAGTCGAAACTGCCGTCGGCCCAATCACCATCATCGCGGCCTATTGTCCCAAGCAAGCCAGTACCAACAACGGAACAACAACGGCCCTACGAAACGACATCCGTAAGCTAACTCGGAGACAGGGGCAGTTCATCATCGCCGGCGACATGAATGCGAAACACGAAGCCTGGGGAAACACCCGGCGGAATCGGAACGGTATTATCCTACAGGAAGACCTGGAAGAGGGACATTACACCGTCCTGGGCCCGGATACTCCCACCCGGCTGAGCAGATCCGGGGTCCATTCGACAATCGACATCTTCCTCACCAACATGGGAACAACATCGCCCAGCCGATCGTACACCAGGAGCTCAGCTCGGACCACTATCCGGTGGTGACCGAAGTTGGCTCCTCGGTCAACCGGCATCGTATCACCAGACGGAACTACCATCGCGCCAGTTGGGAAAGGTTCCGACAACACGTTGACGACAACATCGATTTCGACATGCGCCTTGATTCGGTTGATGACATCGAACGACAGCTGCAGAGCATCGAGCAAGCGATCTCCCAGGCCCGGGAGCAACATGTACCGGTGATAGATCAGGTGAGTGACTCTGTACCCATTGATAGACCCACTAAAGATTTAATACAATTGCGAAACGCCATTCGAAGGCAATACCAGCGAACTGGTTTGCCAACGCTCAAACGTCACTGTAATCGAGTGACCAAAATTATTAAGGCCAGAATGGTGGACCTTAGAAATAATGATTTCGCTGACAAAATTCGCTCTCTCCCAGATTGTGCTAAGCCGTTCTGGAAGATGACAAAAATTTTAAAAACTAAGCCTAGGCCCATTCCACCGTTGATCCCACTAGACGTCAATGACTCTAGGGATCGGTTGATAACACCTGCGAGAAGGCTGATGAGATAAGTCAACACTTCGTCAGCTCCCACAATCTCGGTCAAAACATCGTCAGTCCACACGAAGCTGCCGTTAGCGCGCTTATAAATAACATCGACCAAAGTCCTAACGACTTCTCCGAAGATTTGGAGATCTCAGCTGACGAATTGTTGACTTATATCAAGACCTCTAAGAACATGAAGGCCCCCGGTTTCGACAACATTTTTAACTTGGAGCTCAAGCAACTGAGCCCCCAGTTCTACAACCATCTGGCGGTGGTGTTTAACCAATGCCTCCGTCTTGACTACTTCCCGTCGTGCTGGAAGTCAGCCAAAGTCATCCCCATTCGAAAACCTGGGAAAGATCCTTCATGTTCCAGAAGCTATAGACCAATCAGCCTTCTCTCAGGTCTATCTAAACTGTTTGAGAAAGCGATCTACCGTCGGCTTCTAACATCTGCTGACGAGCTCAATATCCTGTTGGATGAGCAGTTCGGTTTCCGGCATGGTCGCTCTACAGTTAATACATCAACTTAATCGAGTCATGAACATCCTCAGGCGGAACAAGTCTGTTTCGAAAACATCCGCTATGGCCCTTCTCGATATCGAGAAGGCCTTCGATAATGTGTGGCATGATGGCTTGGTGTACAAGCTCAAGCGATACAATCTTCCAATCTTCCTGGTGAAGATTATTAAAAATTATCTCTCTGACAGGACATTCCGAGTTTCGTTGCATGGTGCAGTTTCCGGTAGTCAGGAGATCTCCGCCGGTGTTCCGCAGGGAAGTATATTAGGTCCACTTCTGTTCAATCTATTCACCTCGGATATACCCCCGCTCCCTGAAAATGGATCTCTGTCGTTGTTCGCCGATGATACCGCAGTCGTCCACAATGGTAGGGTAATAAGAGCGCTTACCGCGAAACTGCGGCGAAGCCTGAATGTTCTTTCAGAATACTTCACTGAATGGAAGATTTGTATCAACGCAGCGAAAACCCAGGTCATCCTGTTTCCACATTCTAATTCTCCCAGACTTGTCCCGCCTGAGAATTGTAAAATAAGCCTGAACAACACAACGGTGGAATGGACCAAATCAGCTGTCTATCTTGGCGTTACCATAGACAGCAAGCTTATTTTCAGGGAGCAGGTTGACAAAACGGTGACGGAAACGGAAAATTCATGTAAAACACATAACAATTTAAACACACCAAACACATAAAATTAAACAAAGCTGAAGAGCCCTATGGGCTAAACACTTAAAATGTAAAAATTAGTATGTAAGACAAACAAATGGAAATATAAAACATGTTAAGAAAAAAATGGCCAGCAGTCATTTGTGATACGTAGCAGCTCGAGGAAATTTCAAGAGCAAGCCAAAGTCCCGCACGAATCGCACTGGTTTGCTGTTACCAGTCGCATTCACCGTCTGCTCGGGAACGGTGACTGCGCCACGCCGAGCACGTTGGTGCCGGAGCCCCCGTCTACTTCGCTGCGGCGATGGAATACCTGGCCAGTGAAGTGCTCGAGATGGCAGAAAATACCAACCCGCGATAACGCGTAGACCAAAATCATGAACCCTGCCAAATGATTTCTAAAGAGCAAATTGTAGAATTTTCTAATAAACTTACTTATCTATGCCGATCCAACCTCCCATTAAAACAGCACTTACATTGCAATGTCACTACGTAGTCCTACGTCAGCTTTGCGTACAACCCTATTGGGCTGTCCCTTCTTGTTTTTTTAACTATTATTACTGTACAATTTTATTTGGTTGATCTCAAATAGTAGACAGGTTTTTGTTTTAATTCTTGGACTATGTTGTATTCGTTTTGTGTCGTGTTTGTGTTTTGAGTATATTAGCTGTTTATATAGTATATTAGCCTTCCGTTACCCTATACGGAACTATCAATACACTTTCTCTTCATTTTTATTCGTTCTAGCAAAAAATTACCGTCCACTACTAGAGCTTTGCATGGAAATGAGAAATTATCTACTTCTGACAAACTTCATCAACATTCTAATGTTTTTATATTAAGTTTGCTGTGTAATACTTTAACACTGATACGCAAAATATCCATTTCCATGTTTTTAATTATTTGGGTATTCGTAGCAGTTTTAACTTTTACCTTGTGACTTACTGGTGTGATCCAGCGTTCTGCTCGTGGAAACTTTTGAAGAAACTGCGCACGGTATATTTAGCTAAATTCAATGAAATCGCAATTCTGTAATCTCATTACTGGATTTTCAAACGTGGGCGCCAAAACTATATTCCTTTTTTCGGCTTCAATCTATCATAACTTTTCCAAGTCCAAATGAGTCGTAACAAAACTTTTACCACTGAAAGAGAAGCTTCCCGAACAATTTGCTGTCAACACACTTAGAAAAAAGTTCCCAAAATTAAGTTTTTTTCCACCCATATCGCATGTTTTGAGCATTAAGTTAAAATTAGGTATAAGATGAAGACTCAATTTAGGGTAATTACATTTCAAATATCAATGGGAAAAATTTACCCAATGTTGGGTACTAACATTCCAAGTGCCAATGGGTAAAATTTACCAAATGAATTATCGAATTAATTGTGAAATTTTCTTACGCATATGGAATGGAAAATGTAAATATAGATACCTAATGATCTTTTTTTTTCGAACAGAATATTAAAACAAACGGACAAATAGTTAAATCAATCATATTTTTAGTCAATATAGGTACAATAAAACAATAAAACAGCTCATTATTTCATAAATGCATTGTCAATCCATAAGTAATAGCGTTGCCAACAATGCGGCCATTTCGTGGATTTGGATAACCGGATAATCGAAGAGAACCGCGACGAGCAAATGACGTGACAATCCATACAAAAAATGTGAAGGTCCATACAAAAAACGTGAAAGGGGGGGGGGGGGTCATTTTTTGCGTGACATAATTAATGGACGTTCCCTTATGTGTTTTGCCAATTAATATAATATGCCAAATTGTTATTTTAAATTATATTAAATTTTATTACAAAATACAAAACTACACATTCACATTGAAACTTTGTTTCAATTCGGCATTCGGCAATACATTTTAGATAGAATAGCAATTTTATGCACTGATACCAGGAGCTGGATAGCACAGAACGGAAGAATATCTTGAACGACAAATAATAATAATGAAGTAACAACTTGTAGTTAATAATTAACCTAATAGGAAAAAAAATTAACACCGAGTCAAAACTTTTTTTTTGGGCAAAAAAATTGTTAACATTTGTTAGTAACTAAAACCCTCCTTTATTTTCTCATTTTTTGCGAAAAAAAAACTAAAAGATATGAAAAGAAATATCAGCATTGGCATGTTTTATCGTTTGTCTAAATCTATTATTGGCAGGAGAATAAATGAAACCGTGAGATTTTTTTTGCGAAGCGGTTATACCTTTATGCAAAATCTCAGAACCTAAGGACTTTAATACCCCCATGACGATAAGACATACAGAAGCTTACATAAATTCAAAAAAATCAGTAGCGTTGTCCCTTAGCATTGGCATGTATCAATTAGCACTATCGTAAAAATAGCTCTATTAATTGGTTTAAACCTTCCAACGCAATCCCCTCATGGAAAAAAATCAAGAACATACGGGATCAAGTCCTTATCACATCGAAGTTTTCTGAGAACAAACCTCAAATACTATTAGGACTTCAGGCATGAAATTTTCAAGAATCGTTTGCTTCACTGGAGCATCCATTGGTTAGCAATTTCAGCGTTGTTTGTTTTGATTTGTTTCTGATTTTCAGTCTCAACAATCGTGAAGTGATAATTAACCTAACCTATAAATCATATGGAAAAAGGACTCCCTCCAGTTTCATCTTAAGTTATTTCTTTTTAATTTCGTTATAACTACTCATTCTTTGAAATATATATTGGAAGGAGCAACGATTGAGATGCCCTTAATCGGCAGTGTCGTGCTGTCAAATGAAGCAAAAATTTTATACTGGCAGCACTGTTTGCTTTGTCGATCATTCACGTTTCAAACATTGGTCTGAATAAAGTGTTATTGTATTACCTTTCGTTCTAAATCTTCGCGAATACTGATTTCACTATTTGAGAAAGACCCAAGAATATATGCGTGTTTCATCTACTATTTGCAGTCCCTCCCAGTTCCTAGTAAGAGTGGTGTCTGAGTACTAAGTTATTTCCGTGATTGGAAACATAAGTATCACAGAAATCTTATGGAAAAACCTTCAAATACACGCAAACGCCAACGCAACGGGCAGGCCTTCAAAATGAGAGGTATGTTCTCGGATATTAAAACCAACTGTTACACCCCGTTCGCACTACAACCTATATTACGTGATATAGAGTACCTTGATAACAAATGCCATGCACGTTATTTCCTGTGAAAATTTGATGCATAAACGTCGATATCAAGATACTCTATATCACTTAATATAGGTTGTAGTGCGAACGGGGTGTTAGGCAAACGTGATGGTTTTGTACAAAATGGGTTTGAAATTCATGAATGTTAATTTGGCTCTAACTTTCTTGAGCAGTAACTGGTGTATTCAACTTGTGTAGATTTAATATATTGACATGGTTGTAGCTTAAACAATCTACAAATGTTTCATATAACATTTTAGGAAATTCAGCCGATGAAAAAAAAGGTCTAAAAATTAATTCAAAAGCACAGACAAACATTCGAGGTAGAACGAAGTATAGCTAAATATAAGATTAAAATGAAGATACGTAAAAGCACAAGCCTTCAACAATTTTTTCTATATTTTTCGTCAGATATCACTCGATAACTGGCAGTATAAATGGAATAAAGGAGATTTGGGGCGATGGCTATATTCTATCACTCCTAAGGTGTCAAAGAAATGTTGGTTCAGGGGATTGAATGTGGATCGAAACTTCATTCTCCAATCTTGATTCTTTCAACGCTCATTTATACCGGGTTGGGCTGAGTTAGTCATTTATGTGTTTTTGACTAACATTAGTCTTAGATTGTAGTTTGATTAACTTACTTGTTTAGGTTAATTTTTTGAGGATTGTGTGCATCGGTGTGTGATTGTTATTGTGTGTGTGAGTGTTGTTGTGTGTGTTAGTGAGTGATTTTTTTTAAAAGTTGAAAACGTTCAATTAAAAAATTGTAATTTGAAATTTTAGATATAAGAAAACCACTGTTCCTTATGCTTTGTTTAAAATTTCCACCGCTATTTTCCCATCCATAAAATTGTAACTCCTATTAACCTCGAGACGGCCGCGAGTAATCGGTTCTACCTCCTTAACCTTAGTTCTAAGATAACTGATGTATATAAACATGAAAACTTGGCTCTGTAAAGTTGATTCGATTGAGCCTGTACAAATAAATGAATTCATTAAAAAAAATACAAGCAGCTTTTGCTACTTTGCGAATGGCGGTTCTGTACAAATGAAATCTATACAGGTGGAGAAGAAGTGGTTAGGTTGTATTAGTGTAATGCAAAATACTGTCATTGTGTTCGTGAGATGACGCACAGCCTGTTTTTTGTGAACATGCGTGATGTAGATCTCCAAAAACAACAATTTATAACAGCAACAAATGACAAGTTGGAATGTTTATTTTCGGTAATTGCTACAGTTTTTAAAAGCTTGTTTATGGAGTTTTACGTCACTACCCGAAATCATGGATTGTTTACACATTTTTCGTTACTAAAACCGACAAACACCTTGCTCTTCGCCACCTGTATTGACCTCATTGGTTCTGTAAAGCAAGAGATAGAGATCTACTGACATTAGTTCACCGTTCTATCTATTAGGCTTTTTGACGTTTAATCACCTTTCCCTTTTTAGCACATGCAGAGGAATGATGGTTTGTTTTCCTCCAACAGATTTTCCTTCTTACTTGCACTCCTTTGTTTTAAATGGCGCTGTAGTGTGCGTGCGTTCAAGGTCACTTCTAGACAAAATCGTCAAAAGGTCGAAAGTAACATTTGTAAACAATGACTTAAAACGTAAATTTCTTGGAAATACCAGGTTGATTACATCTACAACCACTACCAACGGAAAGTTAATAACTCCTTGTATCTATTTCTGGTGCAATTTGGTTCGTAAGAGCAAGCAGATCCGAGAAAAATACGCTAGCAGTCATTGTTTACAAATATCACTTTCGACCTTTTGACTATTTTGTCTAGACTTAGCCTAATTAGGCTTTCCATTAGAAGTTTCTCGGTAGACCTGACAGCAAAAAATGTGTGGGTCGGCTAACACTATTAACGTGTAAGTGCTAACGATGCTGAATGTAAATAAAATAAACACAAAGGAAACATTTGTCAGATCAACTGAGAACTGTCAAAAAATCATGGTAAACAAAAATCGCAGCTGTCTCGTGGAATACCTTATTGCACACGAATTGTTCTCCCTACTGGTTTTTGCAGTGACGTCATCTGCGTTTGTGTTATACCTTATATGTGTGATTTAGAGCTCTTAAATTTTGTTGTGATGACAGTAGTATTTTTCAAGGCAGAAACACGAAAAAACGGGTGCTAATTCGTTGGAAATTTTGTGCTATTTCGAATTGATAAATAGCATCCAACAATGTTTTTTTTGCACTGGCTAAGAGGTACGTAAATTTTAAATGTATTAATAATAATTCATTACAGAATTCGTACTTCTAGGGGATTTGAAAACAGGCAGAATTGGTTGTAGTTTATTGGTTCGAGTGTTCACGATAGCAACCATATATGTGTGTGCTCCGAACATTTTATTCCATCAGATTAAAGAAATGCATCCAATAATTCAAAGGTGTAAGTAGTAATAGTATTTTTTGATGAGATTATCACAGAATAAAATGGAAAAATCACAAAATGAAGTGTTGTTGTTTTTTCTTCAAGCAACCAGAGCATATTGTGATGATCATACGGCAGCAAATATACCACTCATACACACTACCAAAATTTCGTGTAAATTTCTGTCCCTAAGACCGACACATGCAAGCGTCCTTTAGCGCATAAGAATGTGTTGAAAGAGATGAGAAAATAAATTCAACCGAACACATCTTTTGTCGAATTGCGTATGTGTCAGTTTCAGGAGACGTAATTTCACACGAAATCTTTCTTTATGTCTCCCGAATATTACGTTCCCCGACTATTTACAAACATGGATTAGATCTCGTGTAAAATTCATAATTTCTAAGTGTGTAGATCATTGCATGGAATGTATTAACCTCACTTTTTTGACATTCTACGTAAACAAGCACCGAAAATGGATATAGCTTTTTCTCAGGAAGTTCGGCTCAAGAAGCACATCGGACCCAAGCATGGTCCGAGGTTTCCAACCCAACAAACATTGGTATTGGATTAGAGCTTGTTCAAACAAATTTGGAGAAGCTATTCTAGAAGAAACAGCTGAATAGCTTCTCCAAATTTTGCTTGAATAAGCTCTAATTCAACACCGATGTTTGTTGGGAAGGTCCCAAGGTTAATGATTCGCCCCAAGGATACTCAATATCTAAGGTGGTACATTTTCTTCAGTTGGTAGGGAAGGCAGATGGAGTATCGGGGAATCAAATGAGATTTAGCAGTGGAGCAAAAGAGTAAGGAATACTCAAAAATGTATTACGCACATAATCACAGTTTTTGAACGCATTTTTGCCATGGATTGAAGAGTTATGTATTAGTTTAAACGGTATGGGATAAATACATCACATACATTAGCACATGCACGTTGTTCGAATTTTTCAATAAGCATTAATTTTCTCGGCCAATCAAGGTGGTTGATTCGTTCCTGCCTTGACCTACTCCGCATGGGGATGCTTGGCAAAAGATTGTGTTTGCTTCGAAATACTACCTCACAATGCGCTCCGCTAAATTTCAAAAACTACTTCTTTTCAATTTTCACAGCCTGCCGTGCGCTAACGGATCTATCAATACTTTCTCTTCGCAACTTTCTTCTAGCAAAAAAAAATGCTGTCTGCTGTTGGTGATGAGAAATTATTTCCTTCTCAAACTAAATCATCATTAATTTTCTGTTTATTTAACTACAATAGGATTTGTTATCAATTTGATATTGAACTCTGCTGGAGAAGCTCGCCATGCCGGACATCACATAGTCCTCTAATGTCGGAGATAGAAACTAAAATTTGCATTTGTCATCAATGAATGAATGTTATCTAACTTACTAATGTACTAGAAACAATCGTATCGATCATATTTTCATTTATTATCTTAAGTTGTAGTTTATTTTGTGGTTCTGTCCCAAATCTGTATAAACTACATCATGACCATTTCTCCAAAAGATTAGGTATATCTTACCTTCTGCTAGCCGTTTCATACTTCATTGCTGCAGCATCTTCATTTTTGTTGACTCTAAATTTCATATCTAATATTTACTCCTAATCTCACTCTATGATGTATTGCCTCCAATCATACAACAGTACGCTCACTAGTTGCTGAAGTTGGCGCTGCCGCCGTTGTCGCAGCTAAAGGGGCAGCTGTCGAGCTTGATGATACCTCGGTCGTATCTGTCCGGTTGCTATCCACAATAGGATCTGCCGAGGAAGACTGCACAACCAACACTCCAGCCTGGGACGTCGCCAGTTTCACCCGCCGGGAGTCAGCGTTCTTCCGATCGCGAAACACGCTAAAGTCAAATGTGTCCAACGACGAGCACGGAAGCTCCGGATTGTCATCGCGGTTCACCTTCCGCATAAGGTAGACCGGCGATTGAGTGATGGCGTCCGAATTGCGGCAGATGATGCTCGAGAGGCGAGTGTTGTATATCTGCTGCAGTTGATCTGTTGATGGGAAATTAAAGAAACGTTCGAGGAACTATTGAACAGGCAAATACCTCTGGTGAATCGCTGAGGGCCCCTTCTTCGTTCATACCAGAAGGAATCGCCCTGTTTAATGCGCAGGAATTGATCCGCCAGCAGACAAGTAATCAGCGGTCCAACGATGCCTCCCTTGACAGGAGGTTCACTTAAAGCACCAGAGTATACATCCACGTTTTCCGGTTCGCCATACATCTTTCGCATTTGGTCATACGATCCAGGGTCAACGACCTGAGCCAGCTGTTCCCAGGTGTTCACCGGTGGTAAACGACAATGCTGTCGCCAGTGTGGATACGATGGAAGACCATGATCCCGACCTCGTTGAATGTTTAGCGACACCAAATCTAGACCACAAGGTCGATCATGAAGTAAGTCTTGAGCCTTTTCAAACAGATGCTCAGTCAACTCAGTGGTGAAATACTGGTCGTACTTTCCCAGTGGTGTACTGATGGCGCCACCGATTGCGTCATCCAGACCCGTCTTACCGTACAAGGAGTACGGATTGAACAACATCTTATGTAGCTCGATTCCCGAACGGGAAGATGTCGGATCATTAGTCTGCTTCATCAGTCCCTGTTGGAAAAGAAAACCATTAACCTTGAGGCAAAATTTCTGCCAGTCCGACTCACCGGCAGCAGTGTATGGGCAAAGCGGAATGCTGATGCCGCAAATACGTTCGCAATCGAAGGATCAACCGAAACATTGTACGTATCCTGATCATTCTCTGGATTTGGCAGCAGTTCCATCTGCTCACTTATGTTCATACCAATAACAACCGGAATGAACTCATTGTAGGTGATATGCTGCATTTGCGCAGCTAGAATTCGTCGAGCCTCCTGGAACAGTCGTTCATCATCCCAGTCTGGATTGAGCTTTTGCAATTCACCGGTTAGGTTGTTGTGATGTCTCGCCCAGATCAGGTGCATCGACGTCAGGTGGAGATTTTCATTAGCTCTCGCATCACCCGATTCGAAGCAATACTTGCCAGCAGCATTCATTGCCTCTTCGTTGCAACCATCACTCGGATCCGTTGATACGGGAAGCAATTCCCGATTATCCGGTGTTGTAAACATCCGCAGCTTACCATCCTTACCCGTACGCAATCGCATCACCTTGGTGTCATCCGATCCGTACACTACGGAACCATCAATGAACGCCGTAGCCTGATTTAACTGCTGACGAGGTCCGAAGTGTCCCGTTGGAGCAGGAATCGAGCGTACGAAGTTCATGCAGGTGAGATTGTATTCATGGAAGTAGGGATCTCCCGGACCCAATGGTACCGGAAAACATTCCGGATGTTGAGGTTGTCCAGGATCACAGCATTCAATGGCCTTACCGCCTACTCCCTGGTTCAACGCCGTAGATGTTATATCGTGATCCAGGAACTGACCCCAAACAGCGAGCATGACCGAGAAATTGGGATCACTATGGTACGATGGACGGTGAATGTCCAACGAAACTTGTCGAGCGCTAGGCAGCTTTTTTGCGTCTACGGATTCACGAGGACTGGATACTCCATCACCGTAGTCCGGAGTCAGTTGACGGCGGAAAGGAATCAAAGCTACTCCGAAAGAATGAGGGTTTTTCTTGTTGTTGCATGTCCCGTTGTTGGTTCTATATTTGGCGTTAAAATTGCACTGCTGTGTACCATTCTGGTGAGGCACGTTGATGGCCGGGCCCTTACCGATACTCCAACGACGGTGGCGTTTGTTCACGTTATGCTTCCTAGCGATTGCCTTCGTAGCTTTGTTCTCCACATAGCCAACCTTGGATGCCAGCCGAGCTGCTAGAGTCGTGCTTACCGCTTTCTGGTGCCGAAATGTGGCCGATTGCACCGGGGGTGCCGTTAAGGCCTCCTCTAACAGTTCTTTATCGCCAAGGGCCTTTTCTCCTTCGGCGATTGCGTCGGCTGCATCTTGGTCTGTTATATTCGGTGCATCCCAGTCAGGAATGGGTTCGTCTGCAAAGAAATCATTAGGTAATAGTTCTTATTGCTTTGGGTAGAGTTTGTCAAGGTCATACCAGCTAAAGGAAAACTAATCAGATTAAGCAAATCCGGGAAGTTCGCTGTATCCGTAACGTTTGTGCTGTTCGATGGTCCCTGCTTTGTATCGCCTAAAATAATGTAACTTAGGCTGATTACGATTCCAATAACGAAGGCACTCCTGAAATGTAAATATGACCGTAAATATCACGATTTAGTTGAAGAAAACCAGGACGTGGCCTGACTTACAAGATGGCGGAGCAAACCCAGCACTGGAAGGTTTTCACCTGCCGTTCGCGTAACGTTTCATGACCTTTGAGATGGTGAATGTAGGATGGAGATTCCGAATCCAGCAGTGGAGGTGGACCTGAAGTAAGAGGCGTCCGTTCGTCGGTCATTTCTGGAAGCATCGAAAGCAGCAATCAGTAGACTTATATTAGTACATACTATGAACTTATTTCAGCTGAACAAGGAAACCGTAGAAGTTCCGTTTTGATTTTTCGTAGAATCTTAAATCAAGCCTAAATTTTCAGCAACATCCTCGAAGCCCGTTTATTGTATTTAATTTGTCTTAGAGAACTCAACTTTCACTATCTTGATCTAATTTCCCAGATCATCCTGATTCTATGCCCACACACCAAACACACTAACCTAGATCTCGTCGTGAAGCACACTGGCCGGCCGTTCGACTACGACTAAATGAGCAACCGCTAATAAACTGGTTGCGGGAGTCAACCGCACGAAGTCAAATAACATACAAAGACGGAATGGATATTCGATAGCCCCCACATTCCCACAAACTACAGTACCTACGTTATATGAGTTGTGAAAAGGCACTTGTCTTATCCATGCATCTTCTTCCAAGGAATGAACAAAATTTTAGAGGTTTCCTCTTCCCCTGAACCATGCCGATTTACACTTCCTGCCGTGTACAAAACATGCCGCCCGGAGTGTGAGCTACGGCATTTCTCAATGAAGATAATACTCGCGTGCCGTTCGGAAGGAACTAATCAAGAAAGTAGTTGTATCAAATTCGTCACATTCTGGAACCAAACCACCCTGTACGAACAGCGGCAAAAGTGAGCAAAGCAAATCCAGTTTGGAACTTGTAAGGATTCTCAGTTCGGTTCGGACAAACCATGCTTCTTGTCTGATGTGCACGAATGCACCCATGTTGTGGATTGCATTATCCCACTTCCATCTAGTTGAAAAAAAAAATGCGCAATACGTACGATCATCTTGCGGTTTAAGTGGTTTGAAGTTAGCAAAAAGGTTTTTTTCCCATGCAGGAGTACAAGAGCATCACACGTGGTCTGCTTTCAACTGCCGCAGCCATAAACACGGTTGATGGCTGAATATTAATGTTCGTCCAAGTTGCATTCAGATTCCGTGCAAGATTTGGCGAGATGCAATGTTGTGTGCAATATTGTTTGGGCACACGTTAATTCTTTACACGCTTAAATATATCCCATACACGCTAAGACCAGAGTACCGAAAATTCGGTAAAAAATACCGATAACCGCACAAAAGTGCACATACTGAAATTATCGGTAAACATGGATTACTTAAATTTCGGTACTGTTGGTGACAAGCGAAAAACGTTAATAATTAACTATTTGCAATCGTTTTTTTTACCGAATATTAAGTTTTCTCTTACTGTTTTGGGTTTTTGGAATGCTATAATAAAAATGTTTAAAGCAAGGTTGTAAGATCTATTTTTTCGGATTTATTTCCCACTAAACGGATCAGAAAAATGTGAACAGGCTTGAATTAGGTATTTTATTTTCGAGTATTTTTATTCCAAGTAGACATGGCTGCTTGCTGACCACAAAATATGATTTTTCCATGTAAATACACATAATACTCTCCATGTTTTGGTGCAGTTGCCAGACAAATAATGTAAGGGTATTCTCCTGGTGGTAGAGCAGTGGATCAACCTTCGACAGCCTGAAATATATAGAATAAATTAGTATGTGTATATGAATCAAGTGCAATTCATTTCAATTTTTGAGATTCGTCATATGATTTACATACAAATTGAATAATTGACTTACTTTCCAGTTTTTTCCTTGTATCCCCATCGATTAATCATGTCAATTCCTCCATATCTCCAGTGATCTACAATTGAATGATAAAAAAATATATTTCATTGGAATGAGGTAAATATTTCAATTCTGTAGAAATTTGCGAAGCCGTTTCTTCGTCTGTAAACAAACTTTCCAATCGCCAATTTTTCACGAATTACAGCTCAGTTCCTCTATAGAATTTTGCTGTAAGTGTTCTGAATTGAACTATAGCCTGCAACTATTAGCTAGCAATCGACTATGTGAATGTTTATTTACAAGCCTTTACAAATTTCTCCGGAATTTTCATGATCCGCTTACCATATTTCTACTCACCCTTCGGGTTGGCTGCCACAAATCTCAGTCTCTACAGCTGTTTTTTTTTCTTTATTTTAAAACAAAATTCGAAACCATTTAGCCTGAAGGTGAGGAGGCGGTACAATTGCAATAAGTCATAAACCTCGCAATGGCGGTAGTGTTGATTCTCAGATGCAGCGCAGTGATAAAATTTTGAACCAAATTTAGGTAAAAAGAATACGTAAACATTTGAAAATCCACTTTACCTAAAAAATAAGTAAAATTTATCGAAATCAGTCGTTAAATTTTACCGAAATTTTAGGTTTTACTACCAAAACCTAATTTTCGGTAAAATTAAAACGTAATTTTCGGTAATCTTATCTTAGCGTGTATAAAGTGAGTAGAATTTTACTCATTTTAGAACAAAGTCGTACAGCACTAAATTAAGCGAAAAAATTAAATAAAGACTTCCCGCATAATGAAAATAAATTTCCTGTATAGTCAAAACTATATTTCGAATGTAAGATATATTATTACATTTTGTCTTATAGTTATAAATCGTTTAATCTCGTTTTCACGATATAAAGGCTGGTTTACAGTTCGAAAAAAGCGTCACGGGATTTGGGCACCTGTGTATTTTAAATAGAGCCCGGGATTTGAATTCCCGTGGCGGGAATTAAGTCTACACAAAAATCACAGTTTTCCTGAAGCGTTATCCCATTCGCGGGATTAACTCCGGGAAATAAAATTCATCTCTACACACTTCTTCTTTGGCGGGAACAAATCATTCCCAGTCACTGAGGCAAGAAATCCAGCGAGATTCATTGTTTTGCCTTATGTTTATTAGCCAAAATAAATCGGTAAACTTTTCATTGAACTGCATTATGAAATGGAACAAGTTATATTAAACAGAAACTATACAGTTTTCATAAGGTAGCATAATGAAAACGAATGTACAATATAATAGATTTTGATTCATCAACCGTATAGAACTCACTAATTTTTATTATAAAAGTCAGTGTTATACAAGTAGCATTTCATTTAAAGTTATATATAAATGTCATTCCACACTAATCTATTTGTGGATAGGAGCTCTTCATGCATTTTAAAAGCAGTTTTTGTTTTCAATTTTACGGAAATTTAATTGATTATGATTGATCATATCGCCAATGAACCGCCTAGACATCTCATCTTAAGTTGGTTTCGATTTTTTCACAAGCACATATATGTTTTTCAGTTCCAGAACAGGGTCCTAACTCGATTCTCAGTGATTCGTCTTGCTGAAAATACTGGAGAAGTCATGTTTGAGACAAGTTAACACTGTGTATGTTTATACACATTATTCAGACGGATATTATCTTCCTTCATCGGATTAACACCTTCCTCATTTGCAAAAACCGGTAGGCTGAAGTCCTCTTCATCGTGGAGAAAATTCCTCTATCTCTTCAGTTTTGACACAGTATTCGGAGTCTGAAGCTGCTTGTCCCGCTGATTCTGCTTTAAGTTCTCATTGAACCAGTATATGTTCAGATGATTGTGGCAAGGTTCGCTTTTTAGATTCGGTGTGAGTTCTCCATGGTTTGTTCAACTAAAAATAATAAATGTTATGCTTTACCTGACTTTTAACCTGTTTAACTTATATTCATTATACTTTTCCCAAATGAACCTCGTTCTTTGCAGTTGAATAACTAAATAACTACAAACTGTTTTCTCCGGCTGTTTGTCTCACGAACAATATTCATAGTATGAAGCAGCTTGTGCCTGTGGATCATCGGTAACAATGGATAAATTAACCAGACACTGTTGCATGGAAAAAAATGACTTGTTATACTTTATCTTACATTACTATCATTGTGGGGATTATTGTAGTTTTACTTACGTTTCTTTTACGCCAGTTCTCTACCCAGCTGACAAAGAAGATCTAATGTGCGCTTTACTGAATTTATTAATAATGCTCTTCAATACTACTTTTAAAAATATTCAAGGAAATTGACGGAACTTCTGTAAATAATTCCGCAATCACCATGAGCTCGTCCAAGTCGATGTTCGCTATTTTTTACTTTTTCACATTTCGACCTTATTATTTTTTCGCTTAGCAATACCTTCCAAAATCATAAGGGGGTAATTGAAATTTATACACGCTGCAAGGCTTTTTCTTATTTTTTGAATATGGAAAACAACAATGTCACATGAAAATTATAAATGATTTATGAAAACAAATTCGAAACATTTTCAATGGCTTCGTAAGGTGAAATTTATGGATTTTTCAGTCCATTTTCCTGAGTGTTTGTTTCCGGGCGGATTTTGAAAGTTTGAGCTCGAACAGGAAAAAAATGTAAAAATTTCAGAAAGAGTGCCGAGCTCGGAAAGATTTTTTTTTTCGATTTTGATTTGCTCGAAGACTTTGATGGGTTTGTCAGTCAGGGTAAAATTGATGAACAGCTAACCCAGGATGAAATATTGGACGAAGGAAATATAAAGTTCCTTCAAAAAAAAAAGACGTAGCAAAAACGACAAAACGGAACAAGGAGATTGACATTAAAGTTACTCTTTGCCAAGAATTTTTAAAACATCCTTGCTTGTTATTTGGTACAACAAATAGCTAAAGATGCTATTTGCTAACAAGTCAGTAACTAGGGTTTTTTCATTAGGGTGAATTTAACATTGAGAGACTCTCTTTGACTACTTTCTCTTTCATTCATATTCCAAGCACCTTTACGTTTTTCATTCTACTATTCGTAGAGTATGCTAGCCAGCACTGTTGTGTTTCGATCTGTACTAAAGAATACCTTGAAAGTGTTATAATGGCGCTATAATGAATGAAAGAGAGTGAGTCCGGAGAGAATCTCACAATGTTAGATTCACCCTAATAAAAAAAACACTAGAGTTGAACTATTTTAACGTCCCTGAATAGATCCATCAGTGTCCAGGAGTGCCAGAAATACTGGTATGCTTTGCGGGAATCGACTAGGTAAAACCGACGGGCGAATCACTTGTGTATTTTCGATTCAGATCACCGTATTGATAGTTGTATTTGTGTATTTTTTGCGAATTAAAATGTATTTTTGGGTATATATGTATTTGTGCATTATATTGAATGAACGTG
>JASCZW010011693.1:0-31104 GCA_034211315.2 Aedes japonicus
GTTTTCACACTAGGGTGTGAAGTTTTGCAGGCTCGTGCTTCAACATATGCTAGGGGGGCACAAATCCTTCGGCCAAAACTTCATGTTATCGTTCAACCATTGTTGGGTTCGATTGGACGTGTGACAATCCTGCTGTAGGACAAGGTTTTGGTCCTCGGAGAAGTTGGCCTTCACCCAGGGAAGCACTTGGTTCTTCAAAATACCGATATACACTTCGGTATTGATTTCAACTCAAACATCAATGAAAACAGGCGGCATTTTCAAACCGTTGAACGTCACCAAGCCAAACATCATGACACCAGCCGATGTTTGGTTTGAAATTTGAATTTCACTTTTCCCGGAACGTTCTCCATTTTCTGCGGTGAAATGAACCGGTCCGGTGTTGGCACAGCATCGATGCTGAATAGCTTTTCGTCGGAGAACAGGATTATCATTTTTTCCTTCTTCAACATGGAAAGCCATCTCTTGGAACGAGTCACTCGTAGTTCCTTGACCCGGTCCGTAATTAAGTGGCGTTTCACTCTGGCTCTGGAAAATGCATGCAGGTCTTCTTTGATGATTCTCCGCATAGATTTCTCCGAAGTATTGGCTTCCTTTGCAAGTTTTCTTATGGAACGCACCGGGTTGCGAGCAATTTTTGCACGGACCGATTTGATCACGTTTGCCGTGCGTGCAAAGCGCGGGTGTCCGCTTCCCGGCTTCCGCTGCTAAGGACCATCCTGCAGGGACTTTTTTATGCGGTAAACTGTTGCCAAATGTCACCCTACCACTCTTCTTTTGCGAGCATTTGGACGAATTTGCAAGAAAACAAATAGAATGTTTGGATGCAGCACTTGAAAGTAAACATAAACAAATACACTTTCGACAGAAATTAGTCACTAGCTACACGAATCAACCCAATACTCAAGTTTGAACATTTTCACATTATTTTCAGCCGCACCCTGTAATGCGCAAGTTTCATAAATTGTAAAAACCATCATCTCGCAAAATGTATCCGCACAAGTTGATGTTGTTGCAGAGGAGAGCTAGAAGCATTTGTTTACATCATCACATGCATGAAAAAGCATCACACGCTACAAGACGAAAACTGTGAATTCATCTTCATTAATCACGCAATTTTTCACAAGTCACCATAGCCTAGTGAAATCAACCAAGGATACAGAAACAGCTCTAAGAACAGAAACACTAGAAACAGGATCCATTCCCATAACAGACATGTAAAAGAATCTCCACTAAAGGGTGTTCCGATGAAAAATTTTGTCAAACAGTAATGAGTGTAAGTCGATCAAAGTTTTTATTAACCTTCCTAATGCATTAGGAAAAAGTTACATATAGTGCATTCAGGGTCAAAAAAGACCCAAGACTTTGCTTCGCTCCCAAATATTTATTTTTGAACCGATTTTTTATATCTTGGTGTCAAATGAAAGGTATACATTCTTAAAACGCCATGCTGACCTGTTTTGTTTTTTGATTAGCCATTCTGGGCACATAGGTACCCAGAACCGGTAGCGGTATGCATCCGAAGTTGACAATTTTGAAACCTCAAGTATTTGTACCGTTCGACGGTTCAAAATTCACGATTTTGAACACCGATCTTCAAAATCATCATGCCATAAATCAACCGGAGTATTTGGCCACATCCGGATACTCTGATACCGGTTCCGGTTGTGTCCAAAGTGGACAATTTTGAAAACTCAACTATTTTTACCGTTCGACGGTTCAAAATTCATGGTTTTGAATACTGATACCCTAAAACATCATAACATAGATCAACCAGGACATTTGGTCACATCCGGATACTCTGGAACCGAATCCGGTAGGGCCCAAAGAGGACAATTTTGAACCCCAAGTATTTGTACCGTTCGACGGTTCAAAATTTATGGTTTTGAATACTGATATCCGAAACCATCGTGCCATTGACCTACCAGCGAATTTGGCCACATCCGGATACTCTGGAACCGTTTCCGGTTGGGTCCAAAGAGGACAATTTTGAAACCTCAAGTAGTTGTACCGTTCGACGGCTCAAAATTCATGATTTTGAATACTGATATCCAAAAACATCATGCCATAGATCAACCGGAGTATTTGGCCACATCCGGATACTCTGGTACCGGTTCCGGTTGTGTCCAAAGTGGACAATTTTGAAAACTCAACTATTTTTACCGTTCGACGGTTCAAAATTCATGGTTTTGAATACTGATACCCTAAAACATCATAACATAGATCAACCAGGACATTTGGTCACATCCGGATACTCTGGAACCGAATCCGGTAGGGCCCAAAGAGGACAATTTTGAACCCTAAGTATTTGTACCGTTCGACGGTTCAAAATTTATGGTTTTGAATACTGATATCCGAAACCATCAGGCCATTGACCTACCAGCGAATTTGGCCACATCCGGATACTCTGGAACCGTTTCCGGTTGGGTCCAAAGAGGACAATTTTGAAACCTCAAGTAGTTGTACCGTTCGACGGCTCAAAATTCATGATTTTGAATACTGATATCCAAAAACATCATGCCATAGATCAACCGGAGTATTTGGCCACATCCGGATACTCTGGTACCGGTTCCGGTTGTGTCCAAAGTGGACAATTTTGAAAACTCAACTATTTTTACCGTTCGACGGTTCAAAATTCATGGTTTTGAATACTGATATCCAAAAACATCATATCATAGATCAACCAGGACATTTGGTCACATCCGGATACTCTGTAACTGAAACACAATCCTTTGGAGGCCATTTTCTCACCAACTAAAGATTGCTCACGCTAATCAAGATCATCAATAGGGAAAATTTTCACTTCCCAACGATGTTGGTTTGCGTGTTGTCTTTCGGTTTGCGAGAAAATTGTGTCCAAAGATATGTTTACAAAAGCGACCCTAACATTTTTACTAGAGCTGGTTAGCTTTCGGGTTTTCAGACCAGGTTTGCAAACTGAAAATAAAAAAAACATGGGGCTCTTATTTCAACTCAATAGAAAAAAATTGCATCTGATATTACTTTTAAAAATATGTTTTTTACAGTATTTATGTAATTACTGAAGATGTTTGTCATTAGTAGGTGGCATGATTTTGTTTTTTATTTTATTATAACGATATTTTCCAAAAAACGATCGGGTATCACGGTACATAGTCGGCTTAGGGTTGGTTTCTGGGATTTAATAGACGAATTTGAGTCGTGATCTGGTTTTGAAAAATAAAAAATGTTGGGTTCAATTTTTCAAAACATAATACTCAAACATTTCTACTTCTTTATGGTGTTTTTAAAATAAGTATTGCAAACATTAGTGGTAACTTTGTAAAAAAACACAGTCACATGTTACCAGCACATGAAAACTGTATTACTTTGATTATAAAATGGACAAGTTTTTTCTTCTTTTTGCAGTTGAATTTCATCATGAATGATGACTTTGATTTTGGATCTTCAGATGACGAAGTAGTTGAGAACAAGAAAATAATGTAATCGAAAATACTTCAAATTCTGATGATGACTCATCAACAAGTGATGAAGAATATTTATCATGGAATTTTAAAGATAGAACTCAGTGGCCTAAAAATATTGTCAGGGTGGATTCAAAAGTTGGACGGAAGCGGTCTTTCGAGATTTTGAAAAATCGTCCTGGAGTAACAAGCTATGCAACTGCTCGTGTCAACAATGAAGTTGAAGCTTTTAAAGCTTGCATTTTTGGGTTTGCTATCATCCATTTTCAAGTCAAACAAGGAGCCAGTTGAGACATTATGGCACGAGATGCTTGGACGGTCGATCTTTCGGGCAACAATGTCAGCTCGGAGATTTAAATATATTTTTGTAATGATCCGAACTGATAACAGTACGATCTACTGAGAAGGTAATCGGTATACGATAGTTCTGGGATCACTGGAATCATCAACAAGCACTACTTTTACACCTCACGAGGTCATTACAATTGACGAGCAGCTTGTTGAATACGGTGGAAGGGTTTTTTTTTTGTAGGCAATACATGCCGAATAAACCCGCGAAGTATGCGATCAAATTCTTTAATTCTTTCTGCAGTGTTACCGGATATGTACTCCATTCGCAAATTTACATGGGCAAACGAGCAGACGGTAAAAAATAAATAAACCAGGGACAACGAGTTACCGAGGATCTATTGCTAAACCGAGTTAACCTCTTTACCATTGCCTAAGAGCCTCTTGAAAAATAACATTGGTGTGGTCGGAACGTTCCGGAAAAACAAAAGATGCACCCCCCTCCCCCCTCCCTGCACTGCTGGTTACCAAGGGTCTGCAAATACACTCATCCCTCTTCGCTCATACGCAAGATAACACCTTGGTCTCCTACATACCAAAAAAGGGGAAAAATGTGATTCTTCTAAGTACCTCCCACCATGACCAATCCGTTGACTCTACAGAGAAGAAAAAGCCAGATATCATTAACTTTTACAATCGGCACAAGGGTGCGGTTGATACCGTTGATCACCGCATTGCCTCATATTCCGTGAAACGCGCAACGAAAAATTGGAAAAATGTAGTCGTGTGCAATGGTATCGATCTATCACTGAATAATACGATAAGATTTTCAGAGATTGGACTAACGCTTTGAACCGGAAACGGTTGTTTCTGGAACGCTTGGGAACAACGCTGGTATCCCAACAGATAGCAGGACGTGAAACGATCCCGAGAGCTGCCTTTTCTGCCCAAATCGTACGCGCCTCAAGAGCAGACATTGGAACTTCAATTGTTGCTCATCCACCTATCCAGCCTGATAAAAGAAATATAAATCCAACAAAGAAGAGAGGACGGTGCTCTTTTGCGAAGGTTCCGACAATAAGTATTCAACAATGTGCTGCCAATGCGGTAATTATTCATGTAAAATTCATACCACAACATTTTGTCCATCGTGTAGAATTTTAAAATCGTAATCACCTGCCAATTTGACCACCGTACGACTTTTATTTAATCGCATCAACCCTGAAATGTACAATAAATAGGTCAAACATGTATCAATTAGTTTTTTTTTACTCCAAAAACAAAAGGAAAACGGACTATTAGTTTATGTATGTAGTATACAAGTTGGTGGGTACAAGAGAAGGCTGAATTGGGTCCATTCCGGGTTTTAATCCATGATATGTGGATGTTTCTGGACATACAGATGGCATGACGTTTTCATCAAGGTGACAAACCATTATAATCATGAATTTTGAGCCATCGATCGGTAAAAATAGGAGTTCCAAAACTGTCCTCTTTGAGCCCTACCGGATTCGGTTTCAGAGTATCCGGATGTGACCAAATGTCCTGGTTGATCTATGGTATGATGTTTTGGATATCAGTATTCAAAATCATGAATTTTGAGCCGTCGAACGGTACAACTACTTGAGGTTACAAAATTGTCCACTTTGGACCCTACCGGAAACGGTTCCAAAGTATCAGGATGTGGCCAAATTCGCTGATAGGTCATTGGCACGATGTTTTCGGATATCAGTATTCAAAATCATGAATTTTGAGCCGTCGAACGGTACAACTATTTGAGGTTTCAAAATTAGCCTCTTTGGACCCAACCGGAAACGGTTCCAGAGTATCCGGATGTGGCCAAATTCGCTGGTAGGTCAATGGCACGATGTTTTCGGATATCAGTATTCAAAACCATACATTTTGAACCGTCGAACGGTACAAATACTTGGGGTTCAACATTGCCCTCTTTGGGCCCTACCGGAATCGGTTCCAGAGTATCCGGATGTGACCAAATGTTCTGGTTGATCTATGTTATGATGTTTTAGGGTATCAGTATTCAAAACCATGAATTTTGAACCGTCGAACGGTAAAAATAGTTGAGTTTTCAAAATTGTCCACTTTGGACACAACTGGAACCGGTATCAGAGTATTCGGATGTGGCCAAATACTCCGGTTGATTTATGGCATGATGATTTTGAAGATCGGTGTTCAAAATCGTGAATTTTGAACCGTCGAACGGTACAAATACTTGAGGTTTCAAAATTGTCAACTTCGGATGCATACCGCTACCGGTTCTGGGTACCTATGTGCCCAGAATGGCCAATCAAAAAACAAAACAGGTCAGCATGGCGTTTTAAGAATGTATACCTTTCATTTGACACCAAGATATAAAAAATCGGTTCAAAAATAAATATTTGGGAGCGAAGCAAAGTCTTGGGTCTTTTTTGACCCTGAATGCACTATGTGTAACTTTTTTTGTACCGGCACTTCTAGAGGTCGCTGAAAGCTGTTACTACCCAAAATATATTCGTTTTCAAAAGTCAGGAAAATTCAGAAAATTTTAGAGTCCTAGTTTATTCCGTTTAGACGTAAGAGCTTTTTTGTGATGTTGATTGGTCAAAAACGACCAAAATGCACAAGGAAGGTTAATAAGTCAATTTTTTTTTCAAGTTCAGTTAATACAAAATACAGGAGAAATATTCAGCTTAGCTTCCTTTTTTCCGAATAGTTTTTCGTTTAACACCTGCCTGAAGGTTTGGTACAGTCTCCTTGGCCACTTTATTCTTCGCAGAACGCCAGTTTGCCTTGAACTGTTTCTCGCTCACAAAACCTTTTTGAGTCTTCTTAAGGTTCCGCTCGACGATGGCCGAATATTGTTCGATTGGGCGGAGCTCTGTCGTGTTGGAAGAGTTCTTGTCCTTGGGCACCATTTGAACGTTGTTGGCAGCATACCACTCCATGGCCTTTTTTCCGTAATGGCAAGATGCCAAATCCAGCCAAAATAGAACGGAACAATTGTGTCGCTTCAGGAAAGGCAGTAGACGTTTTTGTAGGCACTCGCTCAGATAAATTTCCTGGTTGACGGTTCCGGTCACAATGTGAACGTTGCTCTTCAAGCCACAGGTACAGATGGCCTGCAACACCAGATATTTCTTCGCGAACTTTGACAGTTTAACGTGCTTGAAAATATCTGCCACCTTTCCCCGGTTGGCGTATAAAATTCCTGTCCAGGTCCAGGAAGCTGTTAAAAGTTTGCTTGACGTAAGTTTGCAAAATTTTATAATGCACGCTGAAATGAAATGGGTCAAGTTTAAGTCAACCAAATTTTGATCGAAACACCCTGTAACAGCAACAAAGAAATTTTCAACTGATTTATGTAAACATCTTGAGTGTTCATTTCGTTACAATTTTTCGAGACAGTCGTAATTTTTCGTATTTCCATTTGACACCCTTCCCATTGCCGTCAGAAACGCTCAGAGACATCCATTAAAAAACGGGTATCATAAGATGTGATAGTTCAACAGCAGTAGCACCACCAGCTCACTATATTCCAGGCAAAAAAAAGCAATAGTTTGTCTGTCACGAGTCTCCTCCCACACATCAGCTCGGACCACGTGTTGTGCCAGTATCGTTTGTGTATGTTAACCCCCTCCCCCCACACCGTGAGTTCCCCACCCTATTTCTAAACGAATCCTAGCTTTTAGTCAGGCTCGTTTGTTGCACCGACCGACCGACCGGATCCAGCAAGTGAAGGAAAAACCTAAAACAATACCGCCCACGGGAACTATCATTCTCCTAAGCTGGCACCAGCACCAGCACCATCGCCATCAGCATCAGCATCAACAGCAGCAGCAATAGCAATTGGTATTGTGAGTTGCTGCCGTTGGAAAAACAAATTGTGTGTGGTGGCTTTTAAGCCCGGCTTTGAAATGCACCTGATGTGCAGTTTGGTTGGAAACAGCCAAGAGAAGGAGCCGTCTCGGAAAAGCGACCTTCAACTTTCCAACAATAATGCGCAGTGTGAATAAAAATAAAGAGCTATTTTTTCGAGCAATTCTAAAAACACTATTGCTGCATTTAATCAAATAATGATAACAAAGTTTTATGGCAAAAAAAAAGCAGCTGCTGAACTGTAGCTCAACGTTTGACATTTAAGGGAAACGGCAAAGAAACGCTGCCTTCAAGGAGGAGAGGACTTTTCATCAGAGCCATATTGTGATTGTTTTTGTTCGCAATTGCCATTGCGGGAAATGTGTTAGTTCATTTGTCAACGAGAGCGTAGGCGAGGTAAACGAGGTGAAAATTAATTTAAACTTTGCAGAAAGTTTTTCTCCGACTTCGGTTACGGTTGTTTTCTGTAACCAGAATTACGAGATAGCGTTCACTGCATTCATAAGCAATTGCATAGGTGAAAGGTGCTGCGTATTATTTTTAGCTTCATGGTAATTTCATTTTGTCCGACCGCATCCAAAGCAAATCTTTATTGCTATCAGTAAATGCCCCAACTCAAACCGAAATCTCAACGATAACCTCATTTGAATCGATCCCTGCCGAAACAATGACCCGTGTGAACAAGCAGATGAATGTTGAGTTTGAATGTTTCATTTTCGTAATCCTCCTATCAATTTTGCAGCTAACATCTAACGACCACCCGGAGAACACAAAAGCATCCCTTTCATCCTGAACATGTTTGCCCTCCCCCCCATAAATGGGAAGCAACTTTTGCGAGTCAGAAGATTAAACTCTAAGTCGTCCCATTATTCCTGCACTGTTCCATCCATTGTCACCCTCGCCCGTGGGAATTAGGAAGAGAGCGGAGCTGAGAGGCCTTATATCACTTCCTTCCTTCTGTTAGTTCTGCAACGGTCCGAGAATGGGAGATGTTTGCGTAACATAAACCATGGGAGAAACAAGATAGCTTAGAGTACACACACAAACACACATCTATCTCGACAGTGCAACAACATTCTTCCAGACTTACCCAAAAACATGCTCCGAATAGAACTTTCCGGATACCTGTGCACTGTTTTCGGATGTTGTTGTTGCTGATATAGTTGCACAGGAAATTTCTCAACAGCAGGCACATTCCATCTTTTGAGCTCTGGGAAAAATCCACCTCAAGGCACTAATTGCTAACGTTTGTGTTGCAAACGAGCTCGAAATGCCTCCATTTCGGTGATAATCCGGTGATCGATCTTTCATTCTGTCTCTGGCTCAAAGTTCAGAACAAATTGACCACATTAGTCGAATACGGCCCAATTCCCAGAGAGGAAAAGGGTTGAAAGAAAACAAACAAGTCTTCAAAGTGGAGGGTTTAGGCAAATCCTAATCAAAAGATCCGATCGAAATTGAGTTTAACAGCCCTCCTCAATCCACCCGGATTGATGGACCGGAACCGTCTGCTAACTTCACTCGAAAGCCATTCATTGTGGAGAGTCCCACTTTTCGTTGTTGATTTTCGGATGAAGCCACCCTGGAGAAATGGTAAAAGGAAACTCGACAATTTAGTGGAATGGGCCTGTGCATTTCTAGCTTTAAGAAATCCGTGTTAAGGATTACGACCGGTATGGCGTAACGGAATGCAAAAATCAATAATTTACAAATCGGTCAATTAGGATGGACGAGGATGAGTACACAGTTTAAAAAAATGTAAATTTCTGCGTTCTCTAATGCACATAAAGCAACGCTAAACTTTGCAGAAATTAATGGGAAATTTCATGTAAATTTGTGCCAGATGACGCCTGAATCTAGTCTGTTGTATGAAAGATTGCAAACATTGTTGCATAGCGCATAAAAGATTGCAGACAATTTCGTTGAAATTAAACGAGTGGAAATCTTACGCGTCATTTTAAATATATTATTTTTATCTGTGTTGGGTAAAATATCGGTCTTTGTTGAGCCACTTGATCAAAAATATCATCTACTTTCATTTTAGCGATTGGCAGATATGAAACACCCATGGTTATGGAACACTTTTGTGTTGCATGTTAAATATCTACTTCTAAACCAATTTTTTTGGTACTGTTAGGGAAGAAAATATTGGTACAGAATCCTACTATTGCTGCCAACACTGTATTGCAATGTTAAACCCTCACACATATCATTGAATTTTTTGAAGAATTATATTCATACCCCTCTTTGAACTCGCAAATATCGGACGCGTTTTACTTCGACCTTGTGTTTCCGAAAATCTACAGTCCGCTCGGTTTATTGAAGGAACAGGTACCAAACATATTTTTGTAACTACATTGTGCTTTATTTGTGAAAGTGTAAGTTTTATGTTTTGCAGCTGTTAAAATATCTTCTTTTTTTTTTGCACGGCCGTGCCTTTGGTGTTCACAACCTTCTCAAGGTATAAAATTTATCAATTCCGTTTGTTAAAATTGATGGTGCACCAAAATTGAGGTATATTGTTAGCAGTGTAGTGAAGTTTCTCCAAAAATATGCGTTTAAAAACTGAAAATTATCTATTTTTAAAGTGATGGAAACGGAACTTCCTTCACATTTAAAAATAAAATTATAAAGAACGTGTGGGTTACAATAATTTTACAGGCTACAGAATGTGATGCAAAACCGGATGCAGTACTGCACCGATGCATTAGAGAAAGCGATTACCGAAGCTTAAAAGACAGGAAAACTCCGAAAAGCAGCGGAACGTTTTAAGGTTTCTGTGACCCCGCTGTACCGTCATATAAGGATCTAAAGCATCCTACCATAAAAACAATATATAAATAATCGCCCATTTTCCAAACAAGAGGAGAAGCAGGATTCGAAACATATCCAATGTTTATGTTTAAGACAAGGTTCCCAACAACCGCAACGGATCTGACGAATACAGTCAAATACTAAGCTGATGTCATCCTCACATCTCAAAATTTACCCACGTCAATTCTCTGTAAGTTTAAAAACTTTAGAAAGTGAGCTGCATTGTGTGTAAGTTAAGTATGTTTTGTTTTTTTTTAGACGTCTTTGACAGATAAGAACTAGGTACGTTGCTTCTTGCAGAGGCATCCTACGACCAAACAAAAATCTCCACGAGCCGTCAGATCTGGAGCTAGAGTAGCTGAAGAATTTCCCCAAAGATGATTGTCGTGGTAGCTAAATCTTCAACAACTTAATTTTTAGCAATTTTATGAATATTGAAGCAATGCTCAATGCAACTGTAATTGGTGAATTAGTTTTAGAATGTATTTTACAGTAGATTTAGGTTAGTTTTAAAATATCAGTGTCACAGGTTGTGTTATTACAACTCCAAAATGTTTAGTAAGAATTTCATTAATACTGTGACGAAGTTAGTTTTCGGAATTTCTGGGTAGCAAACTCGATTTTTGTTGTAAGTAGCTCGAAGAATTTGTCTCCACTAGTGTATCAATTCACCACAGATTATCTAAGAACTATAATTACGGTATTTAGGATTTTTTATTCGAAATGAAATTCACTTTTCACCGTATGACAATCTTGCTCTGACAATGTTAGGTAGATCTTTCACTGCGCAGTGGTTCATTTGGGATTTACGAGGGATACGGTGGGTAGAATCTTTTCGGAACAAATACGTTAAGTACCAAGAAGGATTTCAATAAATTCAGGTTTAAGACTGTTTCCAGTAACTCACTAATTGAGAGAATAGATTTGTACAAAGGTTCAAATAATTTTAGATTTGGTCAGAATAAAGCAATATTTTTCAATACACTCCAAGTTGTTTTCTTTTTCACCTTCCGCTATATAGTTGTCACTTTGACATTCATTCGCTGCTGTAACGCGACGCGTTGATAGACGTTGAATTACAGTGTTCCCAGTAACAACATAAGTAGAAGATATTTGGCCGAACGAGGAAATTTACCATCCCACCTTGGACAATCTGGATCGATAATTTAATTTTCATGTATCGGGATTTCAACTTGTCCCAACAACTTAAATAAAGAAAGGTGTGCTGCTCTTACCTGCACATGCAAAGACAACGATTAAGACAAGTAACGGACAAAGTTGTCAACGCCAAGGGGATATCTTCCATCAAAGTTTTGCAATTCAATCGTTTTATTTCTAACCCTTCAGATTGGCACTCTAATATACCTAGTACCTGACGGTGAAAATCGAAGAACAAATTGATATTCTCCAGTCTAACTAATTTTCATCAAAATAATACAACACCTAAGTGCGTAGTATCCAATCAAAGAGAAATTGGTAGATCGGTTCAAACTAGCGTTATTTCAATCAAAATAAGTGAACTCGCTCGGAATTGGCGAAAAAAGAAAGTGACGTATATTTCCATTTTTCAAACTTAAATATAGTTTTCTTAAAACTAGAAATTAGAAGAAAAATGTGTATCTTCCATTTAATTCCAACTACCTTTGCTTATCTTCGACAGATACGCGTATTTCGTCTACAATGTGTAGACTTCTTCAGTGTCTCGTACTAATAACTCGACTTAAAGAAAACCTTCGCCACCTGCCGTATATATACTATTTTCGAAATACAAAACGTTTACCTATCATTATTTTGCTTGTCTATCTTATTATTACTTTGTTTATACCTATCCTGAGTCAAAAACAAATGTACTTAATATCAACCTCACTTTTTTCAGCTATACCTAACCTACTTATTGTGTATCGGTGGGTACTCCACTTCGTCGGGTTTGATGTCGTTTGGGTATTAAGTTGAAGAGCCATGTGTAACCGTTGCCTTGGTCTTTGTTTAGTAGATTTGTGTTCTGTTGTTTGTTTATTTCTAAGCTTTCTGCGACGTCTAATTTCTAGGGTGTAGATGTAGTCCGTAATATTGTGATGTCATTCGTCGTTATGTCGTGATTTTCCGTGAAGATGTGTTCAGCGACTGTTGATTTGAAGTTATGTGAAATTCCTTTCTCGTTCTGTTTGACAGCCTTAGTCACCTCCGCTAGATGCTCCTTGAACCTTGTTGCCAAGGTTCTCTTTGTTTGACCTACATATATTTTGCTGCAGTGTTTACACTTGATTCTGTATACCCCTGCTCTGCCTAAACCCTCTAGGATAGTTTTCTTGATTTACAATTATCGATTACTCCTAATGTATGAAAGAGACGTAAAATCATTTAATTTAAGAGCATCAAATTCGCTCGTCACCTATGTTTGCATGTTTACAATACATCTTAGTCAAACTTAGTATTTTATTACCTTATCAATTCTACGCTGTTTCTTGAATACCAATGAAGTTCTTTAATCAAAACTGATTTGAATCCAACTTTGATGCTGTACCCTGTTTAAAGAATTAATCGGGATATTACTGAAAGCTTTCCCACAGGGTGATCTGTTGTGTTGTTTCATAAAGGTTGGCAAACAGTCAAACGTTTCTACAAATTCATGAACCAATGACTTCTACACGTGATTAGATAAAATTAAAATAGAATATTCTGTTATAGTTATTTTTGATGGTAAAACAAAAAAACATCAATGTTCAACAAAAATTGACTGACATTTGCTCAAAAAAAAAATCCTAATTCACTTTACCCTGACTCCACAACCACTCAATAGTTTGTTTTTTTATCCATTCAAGACCAATTGTATTAAAGTCCTTAATCACTGCAAATGTCATTAAGGTTATGTTTCCTGGACTTCTGAAAACTACTTTGGGCCACTTCACAAACTCGAAATATTTGCTCAGAAAGAAACTCAGTATTCGTGGGCACTAACGAAAGTTTTCAAAATTTCAACACCACCAAATTAATAAACTATTATGAACAGAACGATGTTGAAGAAGCTTAACTCAAAAAGCCGTTACCAAGAGTCAATTCGGAACACTTGCGGGAGAAAATCGGTTTCGAGCTTGTCAAGCTTGACAAAGAGAGGTGATGTTAAACGACTAATCTGGCTATTCATCTTGAACCTGCATCAAGCCTTTAATATCTTTTAATAATATTGAAGAACTTTTTTGTAGTTCTCTAAAGAACATCCCTGAAGTTCTCTGAAGAACTTCCGTCATGTTCGGTGAAGAACTTCCGAGAAATTCTTCAAAAATTCTTGAAGTTCTTACCTGACTTTCTCTGATGAACTTTCTTAAATGTCTTTGACGTTCTGAATATCCTTGAAAATCTTCCCTGAAGTTCTCTGAAGAAGTTACTTAAAGATCTGCGAAGAATTTTTCTGAAGTTCGATGAAGCATTTCTTTAAAGTTCTCGGAAAATGTTTGCTGAAGTTTTTTCCAGATCATTCCTTAAAATCTCTGAATAGCTTTCTCGAAGCTCTAAGCAGATTCTGCGTAGACTTTCATTGAAATTATATGCAGAACTTACTCTTAAAGTTCCCTGCAAAACTTTCCTTATGTTCTTTAAATGAGTGTTAATTGTTTTCCTCTGTTTTGTTCCTCCTGTGTGATTATGCATACTTCTCATTTCTTGTTTACTTTTTTATAGTAGTATACGGGCGAGCGTTGAGATGAGATTATTGTACACACACTGCAGCATTACAAAATCAAAAGATGAGTGCTACGGTGGTTCCACCCCATTCAATCGATTCCGAATTAGGTCCTGGAACTTCTCCCGAAAAATGAGTGCAATTGGTTGTGCACTCGTACTGCACTGGCTGTTTAAAGTTTCGGTTAGGATGAATTGATCAATAAATTATTGATAGATTTAACCAGATATAACCACAGTGCCCAGGGCAACACTGCGTCTATGCTGTATGACAGACTACCTTGATTAAAAAAATCCGGAATCGCCACCATTTGGCGCTGTCGATTATAAGGAGAAAATTAAGCGGTTCGACTGAAGAGTTCAATCGCAGTAGCCTAGAATAAGATACGGTCTAATTAAAGCTATATATCAACTGCAGCTGCAATTCTTTATTTCTCCAAAAAAAGGACTTAATGAAGTAAAAATGTCATGACATTTTTACCCCATAACATGAATCACCTCTGATGGCTCAATGAAGGAAACTTTCAATTGGCATCTCAGCAAGGAAGGATCTGGAAATTCAGTTTCCATCAGAAGAAAGAGTAAATAATGAACAATCAATCAATATAACTGTCTATCAGGATCAAGGATAACATTTTAATAGCCAAGTTTGTCTTTCTGAGTGCATTTAATTTTAAGATTTCAGCATATTTAAATTGTGGAAAATACAATTAGAATCTAATTTTTATAATGCATCATCGTTTTGCGTACCATTTGACTAAATCGTTTTCGATTATCAGTTAGTCTTTTTTTGAATGACATGTTTTCTGATTGTGGTTCTTTTTTCTTTGTTCGTTCTTCAACTTTAATCATGTTTTAGTCGTGCTCTGAAGTTAGTCGAACTGCTGTGTGGTAAAGTTTAGGAAAATATTTACTTTGAATGTATGCTTACATCTATTACGTTTATCCCATTCAACCAACCTAAAACGAGAATATTAAAGTTCGTGATGAACTCATTCATGAGGGGCTATTTTATTTCTAATCAATGATGAACCGATAAATATCAACCCTTAAAGTTATTTTTTTGTTTAGTGCATTGCATAAAGATATTTTCCTGAAATGATGTGTCTCTGACGATCTTTTTTTGTTTGTTTTTTTATAGCTATTTGATTTTACTACAGCCATTCAGTCGGAAGTACATTTTCGATGTAAATATTTTAATATAAGCTAATGATTTTGTTCAGTGTTTCCTCAATTGCATTTTTGACATATTCCATCTATCTCAAATTTTCAGTTTGAAAACATGCACATATTAAGAACATGGCAAAACTCTCATATTACACAATAATTTTTACCCGGTGTGCATTTTTTTTCTCGAGTAAAATGTAAAATCTCAACGAAAGACACCCTCTTTTCAATGACATCACCTATAAATTTACATGCTCGTGCACCTGGAAAAAAAACCAATATGGCCAATAGATAAGCTCACAGAAAAAAAAAACATCTGAACTTTCATTGTGATGTCAATATCAGAGCATGTGAAATTGAACTTCATTCTACACGAAGGAGCAACTTGCATGAAATAATTCTAAAAAAGATGAGCTTTTGAATCCAATATTATGACAATTATACTGTATGCCCAGGGAAGTCGAGAAATTCTCCAACCCGAAAAATTCCTAGACTGGTCGGGAATCTAACGCACCGCCTCTGGCTTGGTATACCGTACGTTTACCGACTAAGCAATCCGTGGCTCATGAGCATGATATTAAACAGAAATTCAGTTTTCAGACGTCGGTGTCTAAATAGCTTGTGCCGTTACCGCGAAAGATATCCGAAAATGTCCGATATATTCCAGTGTAAGTGTTGTGAAATCGATTTCGAAAAGTTGATCGATTCATTAAACTTGCATGACACATCCTTTAGTTTTCCTTGTTATTTTTTCGTTTATATTCCAGATATTGGTGATTACAAACAACTGTTTATATAACCATAATGATTTAAAACTTGAAATTATTTATTCATGACGATTCCTCTCACTCGATGTGGCATATTTGGATTGATTTAGTGATCAATAATCAAATGAATTCTCACTCATCTTTCGTCTCTCCTTGGCTAACGTGACAAATAAACTTGAATGAATTATCAACGATACGGTCAGCTAAAGCAGTTCATGTAAAATTCAGTTGATCAGATATTACAAGATGTAATTTTCAAGTAATTTAAATTTCAATCCTCATTTTGAAGGTATTTGCATGCTCTTTTATGTGCATTAATATTGATTGAAAATTACAAAATAATTTTAACTGTTTGTGCTTTGTGATATTTCTGGATTATATGTTTTTGAATTTTCATCGTAATTATTGTAGTTTTCTATCATAACTCTTGTTGACATTATATTTAGGTTTCTCAACTAATAGATATTTTATAAACTAACAATTATCGTGTCATTTTGATTATTTCTTCCTCTTAGTATCGTGTGCCATAAATAAAAGGAGTTGCAATAGAATCTTTGATATACTTTCGTATTCACTACTGAATGTTTTTAAATTTTTTTTTAGGTGAATTGAGGATAGGGGCAAGCAAAAATTGATTTATTCCTCATTTTAAACAAATAATTATTTTTATTACAGCTATCATGCAAATATAAAAACATATATTATAAGTTTCATGTGCTTAGTCTAGTACCTGTTTTTTAATACTGGATTAAAGTATTTGACAGCTTGCACAACGCTGTATGTTGTATGTTTGTCCCAGGCATTACACCGCATGAGCTGAATGTGGTGTTGAACATTGAGTTAAATTAGTATCATAATTAGATGATATGAAATCATTATTTATTTAAAGCTTCTTCCAGTCATTTGAAATTGATTTATGCTTATCATTATATTATCCATCATCTGGCACTATCATATGCAAAAAAAAAAAATGTTTCGGAGCTGTTCAATAGCATTCAACGATAAATAATGCTTCGCTGTTGAGCGACAGCTATGGCATCAGTGTTGCTTTTGAGAGAGCCCACGTTTCCCCTCTTCTTTGTTAGCCATGGATATAGTGCACCGGTATTGTAACGTTAAGTCTGCTGTCTCTTGCATTTGTTTGTTTTTAAACGAAGCATCCCGTTTGTCATCACAGTCGCTTTGTCTAACATTTCCGTGAGAGTAAATGAAATAAGAAATACGCATTTCCAATCTTCAGATCAATAACGAACTAGAAGTTTGTTTGTGTACGTATGTCTCATAACCTGCTAGTACACGAGTTTGTGGTCATAGCAATCGACATGTTTTGGTTGATTGTTCTCGAGCGCGGATGGGTAAAACGAAGGAGCGGGTTGAGGAAATTGACGTTTGCAGCAAATCGTGAACTGGTCTCTTTCAGTTTGCCTTCGCACACATGCACGTAATCGCACTTATACAATATTGTTAGTTTATGTACATATTGCGGAGCTGGAAAAAACATTTTCTTGCTCAGAAAGCAATCCGCATGCTTCTAATAAGTCCCTGCAATTGAGATTTTAATTCCTTGGCTATAACATTTTTTAAGTCTAAAGCTTGTTTCTGATAGTTTGTTCCGATAGATCCGAAGTAAGCAGATGGATTAGCAATTCTAATTATAGACTTTATACAGCTTCATCAAATATCCCAGGTGCTGAATAAACTGCTTAAAACCCGTCCCGGACCCTATATTGATTTCACAGGATAAACTTGGATCAACTTAAATTACCGTCCCTATTCGGATGATCTGCAAATTGTTTGCTTGGAGTCAAGTGGATTAGGATCAAGGTCGACATAAAAGCAGCAAGACGTTCCTAATCGGGATTTAATCCGAGGATAATACTTGTTGGAGCTCACCACCATAAGTGTGAAAACTCGAAAATGATGGAGAAGCGCTTTTATAGCGATTTATCAAAACTAATTTCAAAACTTGTTGTAGTGCATGTAATTTAGGCTAGACTGTTTTTAATATCAAAACATTTATAATATGAAATAAAATTTGAGTTATTGGCATTAAGTTTGTTCGTGAAGTATTTATTGGTGTATATATTTCAAGTCATTTTTCTATGGTAAACACACTGCTCCAAACACTGCTTATGTGTTAAAAAAACGAATGGGGAAATAAGCTTGATAGCTAGATTTAAAGTGTGACTCAATAAGTGCGGCAAAGATTTTAATCGCTCAAAGTGCGATGCACGCAAAGTTGGTTTTCAACAAGTGAACAGTTACCAAACAGTGGTTAAATGAACAATACAAATTTTTAACAGCTGGATACAAATAAAACAGATTTTGTTATGTGAAAATACAGATTGACCATGATATCTGCCTAATTTTCCAGAGTTACGTCCAATCGAAAGATACTGAGCTCTGATGTAGCGGACGATTACCGGAGAGGAACAAGGAATCAAAGATCAAACACTTCCAACAAATTTGGACTAATGGATGGAGTTAAGCGTAAAGATCGAAAATTTGATGCAAACACCGAATAACTAGGTTTTGATTTCGTGAATTATGTGAATATCGTATCCAATGAATCTAAAATAAAGCCTGTTCGCGTTAAATTCAGATACGCCCGCTGTGACGATTCACCACTTTCTCATGAAATAATCGGTACCATTTGCTTCCTTCTTAGTTTCAAAGAGTTTCCGTTTAACGGGAGCCCAGTATTTCTCTATTATTTCTCGTTTTCTCGAAGTTCTTTACAGTTTGGTGGTTTGGCTGTTTGTGGCACGTACTTGACCTCTTGTACCTTATATATACCATTCCTTGGCGGATTTCGCATAGCGAAAAGAGGCAAAATCAAGCTAAAACAGAGCTGGAGAGTCGTGGCTTCTGATAACCGGTAGCAATCGCTTTTGTAGATATTCATTCTCGTACACATCCTGATTGATAGTGCCGGTACTTATTCGGTAAGACTTCCATTCAATTTCACAACCTGCCGTACTCTTACGGATCTATCAAAACATTCTCTTCACATCTTTGGTTCTAGCAGTAATTTCTGTTCACTCCTAGGGTTGCATGTTGAGTGAAATTTTGCTTGTCATCACGGTTGGGCACCTTTTTTTCACTTTGTACGCCGTCAGTCCTTGCCTCTGCTTTACTTTTTGTACATAAGACTTTGAATTCCCAACTTTGCGAACCACATTTTGCACAGAAAGATTGATTTTTTTTTTCAATAATGGCTACCACCTTCCTGTCCATTTGTCGGGAGCATACTTTTCGATTTGTTCCACTTAAACCCTTCCGATCCACAGTCAAGCGCTGGTTAAATGTTTTGCAAACACAAAACACGGCACATTTCGGTAGTTTCAGTTTCTTGGCAAGATCGCGAACCGATAAATTTGGATTTTGCTGCCGTTAGTACAAAATGCGGTTCCACATTTCCAGTCGACTCGACGCCATTTTACAGAACGTAACAAGAATGTGAACATGTTGTACCACGATATATTGGGATATAGAACTCATACATAGAAAATTTTCGTCATCAAATATGATCACCTATCGTCACCAGAAATATTCTTAATAAGGAACGCAACACAGGGTGTAGAGTCAGAACTATCATGTGTTCAATTTGGAAAATTTTACATTCGTGAAATTTTACGACCATATTAAGTTGCACCAAAAGAAATACACATCTGCACATCTCAGTATTGCAAATTAAATGCACTTCATTTTCCCGTAGAGTACAAAATAAAATTCGCGGTTTCCCCACCCACGCGACGAAGCGCATCGTAAAATTTCCCCCATCCGAAGTGCTAAATTTTTATGAACACAATATTTCTGCATTTGCCTCCTCCCGCAGCTTCCAATAACGTCATATTATGCCGCTCAAGTTCATGAATTATACTTAACCGAAACCGGCACCAAAAGTAGCGAATTTTTGTTCCTCCAAACTGTCTCCGCTGCCGTTCAGCATCTTGTTGGATGACGCGAAAGAGAGCAAAAAAAAAACATTCAGCTAAAACAAAGACTTTCCCGACCACACCGGCCATGGAACAATGTTATCACGTTTCTGAAGCCGCACCCTCAGGCACGACTCGCAAACCGTTCGGCAGCCAAGCACTCGAATCGAAAATAATGAAATACGACCCGAAGGGAGCCTCTGTCTGGCCATATTTTCCCAAGTCGAGTTCCATACCTACTCGAGCTGGATATCCTGTTTACTTTTCCATGGAGAACTAATGAAAAACAAAACCCCCACAAATGGTAGCCCGTCCATTGTTCGGGGTATAATTTTCACACGAAAGCAAAACCAATGCTAGAGCGATAATAGAGATTTTCATGAGATCGTTTTCGCTCGACCGAAAATGACGACGACGACGACGACGACGAGTCAAGTGAAAAAAGGAATAATCCGTCCCATCGCATCTCGTACTCGAATGGAATTGGAACTAATTTGCTTGAACCCCTTTTTGACCTTGGGTGAAAATTCCCCCGAGAGTTGATTGAAAAACTATCCGCTCCGAAATCGCCGCCAAGGGATTGTTATACAGCCAAACTTTCCCGGAAAACTTTTCCAATCAAAGCTACGGGATGTGTTTGTAAACACACCCGTTGCTAGTCAAAGTAATCAGATGTTACGGAACGGCCGGCTCGAACAGGTTTCAATTCGAAATGCTGGCGATGGCGTGTTGGCGTTTTCTTAGCCACACAATACTCGAAATTGTCGACTGTTACGTAATAACAGGTCTGGGATAGATATGTTATCGTTCGGAGAATAGGAACGAAGTTTCGGCAGTCTAAATTGGAAACTAATTATCAGGTTATTCGTTCGAGTCGCACGGTCGCATGAGGAATGAAAGACGTAGACAGGGACAAAAGGTCAGGATAATTATAATTGTTCCAAGTTCCTGAGCTACACTGGCATATAACTTTGTCGGATTAAAATATGTTGACAAATAACATGTATTTATATTTACTGATATTAGATTTTGGGGAAGGTTCAATGGACTATAATTTGTTTGCCGTATCAAAAATGATGAGGGAAACCGTTTCATAAGAATGTGACAAGAAGCAGATTAGGCGGATTTTCTCAAAGTAGAGCAGAAGTTTCCATCTCAGCCTGCGGAGGTTTGAATGATGCTGGGATACTTTTGACACTCTCAAGAAGAATTACTGATAATGATCAACATGTCGCTAAGCGGAGGAGAGTTTCCGGGGAGTATTGGAAACGATTGTGAAGGATAAGCCGTGATGTTTCTTAGGCAGTAGACACATCCTAAATGTGTCAGTCAATAAAGTTAGTTACAGTTATATTCCACGTCATTCTTGAAGCACTAAATTTGCAATTCAAGTTTCTTCACTTTGATCAAGCTGCCGTGTAAAGTCTCGGAAACGTGAAGCGATAATATGTCTAATCTAGGATTAACATTGATGCAGAAGAGACACGTGCACATTTCACGATAATTTAGTTACAGAAGTGATCACTTGGAAACTAATTACCTGCAGCAAAAAAAGGTCTATTATTGCTGATAAACTATTTCGTGGTGCAACATGTTTACATTCTGGTTACATTGAGTAAAATGGCGTCGAATTAAGTGGAAGTGCGCAAACACATTTTGTACGAACGGCAGCAAAATCCAAATTTAACGGAACACGATCTTGCCAAAAAACTAAAACTACAGAAAAGTACCGTGTTTTGGGTTTGCAAATAATTTGGCCAGTGCTTGACTGTGGATCGTGAGGTTCGGAGAGGAACAAATCGAAAAGTATGCTCCCAACAAATGGACAAGAAAGTGATAGCGATTTTTAAGAAAAAAAACCCAACCTTCCTGTGCGAAATGTAGCTTGCAAAAATTAGGTAAACAAAACCTTACCTACAAAACGTGAAACAGAGGCAACGACTGAAAGCGTACAAAGTTAAAAAGGTGCCTAACCGTGATGACATGCAAAATTTCACTGCAAAAAGTCGTGCTCCTTAACACCAATTTTTTGCAAACATTTTCTTGTCAAAACATACGTACTCGAAGACTTTAAACAGCTTCCGGGTCTGACTTTTTACACCGCAATGCAAAGGAACGCCGTTGCCGAGCATTTCCAGACCAGCAAGGTATCCAAATTCCCGAAGAAGTATTTGATTTTATGTGTAGTTGTGGTCGAAAATCTAAAAGTTTCGTCTTTAACGGAACTAAAGCGCGATTCAAAGTAAATCTGGGCGCAAGGATTAATGCACCACCGCGTCCCTGTGATTGGAACAAAAAACGTTTTACAGGAATTTATTGATGTTTCATTGACGAAGAAATTGATGAAAAGTTTTTCTCAACTGATCGACGCATCTCGAAATTACGGATCATGGAACTTGAGAAAAGAATATTAATTGTGCACAAAAATCTTGAGAATTCTTCATGGCCTGCCTTAAAAATAGCAAAAGTGTTACAATTCCCAAAGTCAACGGTGTGTCTTATAAACACACGTTACAAGGATACTCTGAGTGTGGATAGAGCACAGGGCATCTATCACAAAAGTGGCCCTGGTGACAGAGATCTGAGGAGAAAGGTGTTGAGGTACGTGACTCGGCAAAAAAAATACGATTCCAACTATTCCACCGTGCATAACATCCTTTCAAGAAAAGGATATAAGTCTTTTTGTGCCAGTAAACATCTGAATCGCTCCCTGAAACAAAATTTAGTGGCCAAAAAACGAGCACGATTACTATACGGACGAATTTTGACGAAATTTGATGTATGTATTTTAATGGATGACGAAACATATGTCAAAATGGATTATAGACAAATCTCTGGACGCTGATTACCTGGCAACTGGTCGTAGAGATGTCCCTTCCAGGTGTACATTTGTATTTGCTGATAAGCTTGCTCGGAAACTAATGATTTGGCAAGAAATCTGCAGTTGTGGCTTTAAAACCTAGGTTTTCATCACATCTCACACAATGATGTCGAAGGTTTACATTAAAGAGTGTCTGAAAAGGCGAATTTTAACGCGAAAACTTTGAGTATGCACTAAAGAAGTGACAAATGCACAACAAATGCGTTTAAAGTGGAATAAGTTCGCCGGTACAGTGTCACAAGCGACTGTTCAGATCATGATGGCATCGATCACAAGTAAAGTGTGACAGTCCGTTCGAAACAGTGAAATGTTATAACTTCTCATATATTGTTTGAAAGCTGAATAGCTACCCTTCTGTTTGACGTTTTGATCAACCGTGTATGTTGTTTAATTCTTGAGTTACGATCATTTGAATGCGTCCAAAATTACTTTGAATCGGGCTTTATCAATAAGGATGTGTACGCGAAAGGATGTCTGCAAAAGCGGTTGCTACTTTTCAGCTCTGTTTTGGCTGATTTGGCATCTTGTCACTATGCGAAATCCGCCCTGGCATGGTATAAGGTACAAGACGTTATATACGTGCCAAAAATAGCCAATCCCCTAAACTGTACAGAACTTCGCCCAATAGAGAAGTACTGGGCTCTAGTTAAGCGGAAACTCCTCAAAATTAAGAAGAAAGCAAATGATACCAATGCGGCGTATCTGAGGATACCGCACGGAACTTGAGGGCGGGTGTACAACAGAAAGTTCGAGAAGTTTACAGAAAGAAGGATTAACATCTTAAGCAATTGTTTCTGATGTAGATATAACTCTATTATCGTAAAAGAAACAATCGCCTTTGTTGAGTTAAGTGTAAATTTTGTTGCTGCTATTATTTTGGTGTCACAAACTTAATGAGGACATACTTTTGCCCACCAAAATTAATATCAAGTTCATTTGTTTGGATTATATAAGAATCACATTCTAGGTTTAAGAAGTTAGAATATTACTGTGCAACTTTAAGCAACCTTTTATCCTGTTGCAATTATACTTTCAGTATCAAGGTGAAGAAAATCTATCTGATAGCTTGAAAATGATAGTTTCCAAATAGTTTGAAAATGTAGGCAAAAAAGGGCGATATTTTACTTATTCTTTTTCAATGATATTATTTTGATGAAATCGAAACAACCCATGACTTTATGTAACCTTGGATACCTAATACAATTTTAATTAGTTCTTTAGCCGTTCATTAGACAACATGCGTTTTATTTAAGCTCTGCTGCCTATAAGGTTATGGGCCCAGATAGTTAAGTGAAAATCTTAAGATCTAAAAGCCATGTCGAACCCAGGTAGAAGTAACGGATCCGGAGACTCAGGGCGTATAGTCCCAACCACACAGAACCATCCGGCAATCGAACGGTTGGTTGGTCGCGAAAACTGGAGAACGTGGAAGTTTGCAGTGAAGACTTTTCTGGAAGTGGACGCGCTGCAGCCTACTCCGAATGCGGACGGAACTATTCATGCGGTTGATGCGCGGAAAGACAGGACTGCCGTCTTTGAAGTTTTCAGATTACCGGAGGCGTCCTAAGATCCAGCCCGTTACTGAGGAAACCATCCAGGAACTCGTTACCGAGTAAACCGTTACGCCCTCGTCGTCTTCAAATCAAGGCCCTACTAGCAATAAGATGCAAGGAGGGTTGATGCTCTGCGATAGGGGGCGCCTGGCCCAAGGCAAGTATTTCAATGACATTGTTGCACGTTCAGATACTGTTACCGCTTTTCAACAGTTTATCGTGGATCATCCTACGACGCATCAGGAAGCATTATCACGCGTTGATGCGGAACGCTGGAAACAGGAGAAGTACGACGCCCTCATCTCTAACGGTACTTGGACGCTCACTGATTTGCCGGAAGGGCGCAAGCACCACAGGTATACCGGATGAAGCTAGACGGAGACGGCAATATCGATCGATATAAGGTGAGATTGGTGGTAAAAAGACACTCGCAACGAAAGGGGGTGGATTACGAGAGCACTTCCGCCCCGGTTGTCCGTCACAGTTCGTTGCATCTCTTTGCGATGGCGACACGATGGAATTTGCAGATAGCCCAGATGGATACATTGAGGCGGTTTTAAGCAGATTCAACATAACGAACTGCAAATCTGTGAACATACCGATGAACGTAAGCGAAAAACTGACTAAGAACATGTGTCCATCAACTGTTCAGGAGACCGAAGCAATGAAGAATGTACCTTATCGGGAGGCTGTCAGATGTCTTATGTACTTAGCCCAAAGTACACGTCCTAACGTCTGTTAAAAGGTGTCCACGATGAAATTGCCACACACAAAATTGATTCGCAAAATTCGAGTTTTCATCCGATTGCCATCAAATTTTCAGGGATTGAGAAATAACTATTAAACTTCATTGTACCATTTTACTCGTATTTTATTTACAGTCCATACGCAAATGCCCGCACCTTGGCCTTAACCCCGGCCATAAGATTCTGCACAACCTGTGAATCAACCGTTTTTTGTATTTAAACCCATACTTTCTTCAGTTCCTCGACTGTCTTCACTACATTAGGTCGTTTAAGAAGGTGCTGCTTCATAATCGCCCAGTACTTCTCGATGGGGCGGAGCTCCGGAGTGTTGGGAGGGTTGAACATTTTCGGCACGAAATTGACCTTATTGTCCGCATACCACTTCAGCACGTCCTTGGAGTAGTGGCATGAGGCCAAATCCGGCCAGAAGATTGTTGGGACGTTGTGCGCCTTCAGGAGAGGAAGCAGCCGCTTCTGGAGGCACTCTTTTATGTACACCTGTCCGTTCATCGTGTCCTGGGTCACGAAAGGTGCACTCCGCTTCCCGCACGTGCAGATGGCTTGCCAAACCAGGAATTTCTTCGCAAATTTGGACATCTTTCTGAGTGCGGACATGCTCCGGAACGCTGAACTTATCCTTGGCCGTGAAAAACAGGTTGCCGGGGATCTGTTTGAAGTCGACCTTCACGTATGTTTCGTCGTCCATGATGCAGCATTCAACTTTCGTCAGCATGTTGAGGTACAACTTCCTGGCACGGGTTTTGGCGGACTTGTTCTGCTTCTCGTCGCGATTAGGGGCCTTTTGTACCTTGAACGTTCGAAGCCCAGCCTTAGTTTTGGCCTTCTGGACAAAACTTCGGCTTAGGTGCAGCTTCTTAGCCACATCCCGAACGGAGGCTTTCGGATTTCGGTTGAAGGCCCCAACTACGCGGTTGTGATTTTTGGTGTTGTACGGAATACTTTTTCCTTCACTTCTGGGCTTCCGATCGGTGGTCAACCGTTCCTCGAACCGCTTAATCACTCGCGACACCGTGGAATTCGCGATTCCCAACGTTTTAGCGATGGAACGATGCGAGAGATCCTTGTTCTCGTGATGAATGCGCAAGATTTTATCACGCACGAGCTGTTCTTTCGACTCCATTTCCGCGTTTTGATCACAGGACTTTAAAACTTGCAGGATGTAAATAATGCACTATGAACTAAATCCACCCAAATTTTCATTAAATTCTACCCAACGGTTAAAAAGTTAGAGCAATTTCATAGTGTGGCAATTTCATCGTGGACACCCTTTACGCCGTGAATGTCTTGAGCCGTTTCAACTCTAATCCTAGTGAATGACATTGGAACGCGGTGAAACACCTGTTGCGTTATTTCGGGGGCACATCCCAGTGCCGTTTGACGTACCATCGAGATGGAAATTCGACGACACAAGGTTTTTCCGACGCAGATTGGGCATCTGACCACGAGGACAGAAAATCCGTTACTGGGTACGTGTTTACAGCACAAAGGGGAGCTATGTCGTGGAATTGCAAGCGGCAGCAGATCGTTGCTCTTTCGACTTGCGAAGCCGAACAGGAGATGCTCTGGTGGAAGCAATTACGAGGACTGTTCGAGGACGAAGAAAAAATCGTCATTCATTACGACAACCAAAGTGCCATCGCTGGAGCTAAAAATGGAGGATACCACCCTTGGACAAAGCACATCGACATACGTCACCATTTTATTTACGATGCTTTGGAAAGAGGTGATATCCACGTTGTGTATCTTAGTACGCATCAGCAAATCTCGGATGGCTTAACGAAACCGTTACCAGCTGCTAAATTAATTCCATGACGTTAAGCGAAGGGAGTTTTTGAAACCATGGGTTGAGAAGGAGTGATGAGATCGAAGCAACCCATGGCTTTATGTTACCTTGGATACCTAATAAAATTTTCATTAGTTCTTTAATCGTTCATTCGACAACACGCGTTTTATTTAAGCTCTGCTGCCCATTATATTTGCTTTCGCTTGAACTGTACCTTAAACAATTGTAACTGTGTGAGCCTTAACAGTTCACGGCAGACGACTTGTTTACGAAAAATATACTTTTACCATCACTGCTTGAAACTGTCATACTGGAAAACTTACTTGGATCAGAAATTGTAGACGTCCATCTGCATATTTCTTAAAAGTGCACATAATATAATATTATATAGGGTGAATAAACTTATTTTTTTAATGCAAAAAATGTTGTAAAACTCTATTATTACAGCACTTGTCGTAAATATCCAACTCGGTACGCCTCTTTGCTGAAAAACAACCCAGAGCAACGACTAATAGACAAGAAAGAGATTCGAACTGGGACAATCGACATGGACCTAAGCTACGGATAAGGACTATCGATTGGGAACTCTGGAGGAGGAACTGCAAAATTTTCATGGAAGCATTTGCGGCCTTTCCTACAAATTGAAGAACCGCATGTTTTGGCATCAGTCAGTTCCATTTTGGTTCCGTTTCGATTCCGTTTCGAGTCCATTCCGATCCCATTTCAATTCCGTTTTAGTTCCATTTCGGAGTAATTTTGGTTCCATTTCAGTTGAGCTCAAGTTCAATTTAATATCAATCGACTAATCAGTATTACATTCTTTTTCCTCACTACACTTGAGTTACCCTGAGGCAAAGAGTGTTTATTCCGATTTTCAAGTGTTTAATGCTGTCTAAGTCAAACTCTACAAATCAGGAGCTATCATGGAAATCGTAAGCCGCATGTAATGCGAAAAATAGTATGTTATAGTATAGTAAGTATGTTTAAATGAAACTGTACAGCTTGTATTATCAGAAAACTAAGGTAAATTCCATCCATATACGACAAAATAGCTTGGGGCTGTAAAATGAACGCCATTAACATAAGACAACCTGAAACGCTGACCATCATAACACACATTGAAAAGGAAGCTCAATACATACTTATTTAAAGTTTTAGGAGTATAATTAGAATATGCCTCAGTGCTGTAATAAGCCAACATGCGTAAACCATTGAAATTGACGGTTGTCTGGAAATATGATTTGCTGTATGCATTATTAATACTATGCAGAACTTCTTGGGTTGATTTCAGTACAACTAGTTGTCAACATAGACTACATCAAAGGCCTGAATGTCGTCCCTAGGCATTATTGTCTGGTAATTTACATAACTTTTTAAAATCCAGCTACTACTGCATACGGCCTAGAAAAAAACTGCGGGCTATCACCTTACATGGCAATTTGTCCCCGAGTGTCATCTTCAGTAAACATTTGAAATTATTAAACAAAGGATACACAGATAGAGAGAAACATTCAATTTTCTGCACATAAAGAGAATGCTAGGATTGCCAGAAAAGAATGGGATATTTCATGAAAATTCACGACAGATAACGCCTGAATCTAGTCTAGTCTAGTTGTATGAAAGTTTGCTAACATCGTTGTATGGCGCAAGAAAGATTGCAAACAATTTCGTTGTTTACGCCTCCTTTGGCTAAGAATTATACGAGTTGTAATTTTACGCGCCTTCTAAAATTCATTATTTTTTTCTGAATAGGATATTAATTTGACCCTCCATTTAACGACTGCATAACATAACATTATCGCGGGAAATTGATTTTTTTTAAAATACGAAGGTCCAATATAAGATACTTCAACTAGTGCTCTAGCGGCCAACATAGGCTGGTGCTTCTATTGTTTTTGTCGAAGTAGGGGTGACGTTGGGAAAGGATCCAGTCTTGACAACAAAGCTATCACGCTGCTTCAGCTAGATACATTAAAAAAATGGAAATCTAGTGATATGTCCATTTGTTGATGCTATAATTGACGATTGACAATTGGTGCCAAAAGGTGGCAGAAGAATCACATAAAATAGAGATGAAAATTGTCTTTTTATAACGTCAACGTCAACGTAGTCAACGATTCAACCATGTCAAAATGCGGCATTCCAATACTTTTAGATGAAGATATCAAAAGAATAAGTGTTTCAGTTTTGCCGCCATCATTAGGATTCAAATTAAAAGTCTTAACGTTAACCTTTAATATATATAAATATATTATATCAGAAATATCATCAAAACATGGCCAAAACAGCATAGCCAATAAGTGATGAAAATAAAACAAAACTACAATTCACTTCTCTATCTTTTCATTTCAGGTACACAACTTTTCATCTGTTTATTCTTACTCCAAACTCCTGCTCCAGTGATCTTTACGCAACCAAATCTCATCAAAAAAGCAAGCGGAAACCAGCAGAATCTAATGCTTCCAGCCAACTTGAGGTCTAACCCAAGACAAACACACCACTTTAGGCAGGTATGCAAAAATTCCCCTTTCATTGAGGCCGATAACGAAACCTTCCGATTCGCAGAAGCCCAACCTTCTTCCCATCAGCGAATTACATTAAAACTTTCCAGTTCATCAACCGTCCAAGGAAACGAACTGTCATCACGTCAGTTCATCAGTGAGATGTATTTTCGGAACCACCCATCGAATCGAATTCCGGTGGCAGTGGTAAAGTAGTTTCTGTTTTGCAACAACTATGAGTCGTTTCGATGCAAGTTTGTTTGCCAAGAAGAACACGGCGCAAAGTTTCTAATAAGGTGAAACTTTGATTGCAGTGTCTTTCGGAGGCTATCCGAACAACGAAATTGTTGCTCTATTTCCGACCGAATTGACGATGAAGTTTGGTACTGCGTTACCATTTCCGACAAACATTTCAATTTGCGCGCCCGATTTGACGGCGTGTTTGCGTGATGTGTTGCGAGCGATGATGCGAGGGATGGCAGTGTTGCCAGTTTTCTTGTTACGCTTGTTTGACCCAGTTCGGTGCTTCGCAGCGTTTGGATTGCTGTCAAAATGAAATTCTACAAAAGTTCATTTCACAAACAAGCTATTGGCTGTAGCCTAGCCTCGAGGTACACTCTGATCTTTTTGAAGTCGACTCCCTCGAGGAGCAGTAAAAGCCAACTCATGGGAACTGGTAAAAGTTTGTTTGAATTACATCATTCGGTCTGCTGACTGGAGCGAAGTGGAAAGCGAAACACACTGCTTGGAGGTGGAAGAAAACTGATGTTGCCCTGGTCGGCGTTTCTCGAGTTGGTTCCTAAATTGCCGGCGACAGCACAGCAGTTCATTTGTGAGGCTCGCCAGGGCTGGGAACTTTCGCAGCTGTTTTCCAATCCACGGAAGACTCGGCAGTGGGTGGGTGGATGGATGCAAGCAAGCATCAGAATCAGTGATCAATGAGATTGTTGTTGTTTTCTTCCTCCGTGCTGCTGTGAGACTTTGAGACAGTTTGTCGCTCGGACGAGTGCTCAATAGTTTTGGGAAAGGAAGTTAATTCAGAAATCTTGTTAACGGTTGAGAACTGCTGGCGGATAGCCGGACGACGACGAAGATGGGTTACGGATGGAGTTGAGTGGACGAAAAGCCCTGATTGTTTTCCTTGAGCTGTTGGAAATGACAATGCAATTAGTTTGATTAATTTATAGTATTTCAGCATCTCGGGAGAAGGTGGTCAAGAGCGTGGGTGGATTTTCTGAATGATAGGCAGTTAAAACATAATTGCAGAACCGAACACTGATCAATGACATCTGAAGATATTAATTATTTGTATCAATACTAGCGATGAAGAACTTCGTTTTGCAGTGAGCCAGTTTCCTGAATGTTTTGCAACATAGCTTTGCATCGAGATACAATATGATCTTCACTAGTTATGTTTCGATCAATAAATTTTAAACTAACAAAGTGGGTTGATAATCATTTCCAAATAGGATGGATAATTCAGAGAAATCGTTTACAATTTATGTTTAAAGGGTGTTCCGACCAAAATTTGGTCAAACAGTAATGTGCATGAGTCAATCAAAGTTTTTATTAATAAGTCAAATTCTTTTCTTTTTCAAGTTCAGTTAGTACAGAATACACCGAATGCGAATTGCCGGGTCATTCGTTTAAC
>JASCZW010011694.1:0-31109 GCA_034211315.2 Aedes japonicus
TTAACGCTGACGTTATAAGAAGTTCATTGTCTTTAAAGGAAAAATATAAAAAATAGGGGTTAGGTCTGACGAGAAAGGTCTATTCATACACAGAAAAAAAACCGTTCTGAAAAAAAAATCCGTTCATTTCATCGTGATTCTGTTCACGCATGATGGAACATAACCACAAACCATTCCAGGACCATTTTGCTTATTGTTGACGATCATATCCGTGTTTGTTACGATATTTACCTTTAGCAGAAAAATAATAAGCCTTGCAAAGTTTAAGCAGGTGCAGTTCGATCAAGTAGCAAAAACGAATCTTCTTTTGTGGAAATATTAACAGATTGCTCAGAATTTAATTCAGAGACTTTGAATATATCAAAGAGCTCAAGAAAATTCTCTAAATATTTTTCTTCAAGACTGCAGGATGCATCAGGAATTATTTTGAAGGTCTTCAACAGTTCAAAAGTTTTAATCACGTTCCGTTTTTTAGAAACCAGTTTGCTCAGAAACTATTTCCAAGTCCTTTAGGGTCTCATAGATTTGAAAAAAGTATTATGCATATTTTAAGACTTCAAGATGAACAGCGATTTAATACAGTATAATAACAATCAAAGTCCTTCCTTAGCTCAGTCGGCAAAGGCGCAGCTACAAAGCAAAACCATGTTGTATGTGGCTTATACTTGCCACACAATCATACTACTGCAAAAAAATTACATGGCATTGAAAACTATCAATTAATAACTGAGAAAGTGCATCTAGAACACTATGTTCTTCAACTTAGATGCAGGCGTTAGTGCCAGTAGGGACGTCATAAAGCCAAGATGATGATGAACCATCAATTCAAATCACACCTGTCAGATATTGTTTCATGATTCAAATTACTCAGCAATTATTGCATCGAGCTTAAGGATATGAAAGATCTTGGAAAAGTTCATTCAATATTTTCTTAAAGCTTCACCACGATCAGGAATTATTTTCTAGACCTTGTATGTATCATCCATTCAAGTCCCGTATCTGTAGTATCGTACATTTCCCTGAATTTCCTGAAATTCTCTGAAATTAAAGAGAGTTATCTGAAATTTATGGGACTTCCTTGCTGCTTTAGAACTTTACTAAAGTTGTCGAGCTTTAGCTGAAGTTCTCTGAAATTGGTTTTTCCCAATTTTCAGAAGTTATTTTAACTTCTGTCCCATGTTCTATGGGATTCCCTAGTTACATGGGACTGTTATGCCTATAACGGCTGTGTAATTCAATTGAATTCTCGAGACTTTTTTGAAAATCTCGGGACTTAGTTGGAATTGTACAATTTTTTAAGTTTTACAAAAACATTCCCAACTTAATTACAATACTGTTTGACCGAAGCAGCGCGACAAACAAACAAACATATACATTAAACACATTTTTGTTTCAACCACGAAATATGTTTAGCTCGAAGTAATTTTAGGATTGAATCAACCATGCTTCATAGTTAAACAGCCATACCCAAGTAACCACGAGGCTGTAATAGCATGCATATATAGGGCACATGCATTACGTCTAGTGCATCATTGAAGTTGGATTAAACCTGAAAAGGGCCCCACTAAGATCGAACTAATGCTATATCTTTTGTAATGCCATAAGACATTGCTAGAGTAGCATTATTGCATTGGTAATGCATCACTACATTCTTAAGCTAATCTAACGCTTCATTACTTGACAAATGTTGAATTGATGCGATCCCGCAATACCGATGTTGATTTTGGGATGATTAAGTGCAATAATATAATGCTTGTGGTTACTTGGGTAATTTTTACACATCTGTCATATGTGTATCATCAACCTGTGTGTATGCTTGAAGACCACTATACAAAACAATACAAACAACAACCGGGTAGTTTTCAGTTCGATTTCAAATTCATCGTGGCGTCCGAAGAGGGAAAAAAATGGAGGAAGGTCTTAAAATTAGATTCAACGCCTAGGGAAGGTCCATTAATTATGTCACGCAATAACATAATGACAATCCATACGAAACCAAATTGAGGGTCCATTCATAAAACGTGACAAGGGGGGTGCTATAAAAATTCACTTTTTCGTGACATAATTAATGGACGTTCCCCTATTAACTTACATCATGTAAACGAGAAGATGAATATTCGAATGTGAAAGTTTGTTGGCCTTAACAGTACTATCAGTGGGCGGATAGTCATGAAGAATGAATGTGTCTCTTGGCTCAGGAAGTACTAGCACACCGGTACCAAGCTCGGTCCACCAATGTATATCACACCAACAAACCCTCAAATATTGTGTGAAAATAAAACCTAGGAGTTCTACAACAGTGAACCAATTCCAAATTGTTAGTTTCATATTGATCGTTGGTGCTATTATTGGAACAATAAAAATATCAACAAAACCAGTCTATGATCGATCCCAAATTATGTGACCACAAATTCATTCTCAACGATTCCGGAACCAAAAATCTAATTCACATAAAAATTTAACTAATCCCAAGCATATTTAAAAATATTTAAATCAACCATATTCTGAAGTTGATTCAAGCATGTATTCGCAATCTAAAAAGTTGATAATCTAAATAGTTGATATTAGATGAAATATCATTGATTGAAATATACTTTTTTTTCTGTGTATATGCAATCATTTGCAAACAGTATAATACGTAATCAAATATTTTTCCCAAACAATTTTGTGTCAAACATTTGCTAAAACTAATCACAGTGTGATAGCTTGTACAAACAACTTTGCAAACAGCATTATTTGGCAATACTTAACGAGATAAATATTTGGCGTATTGTCAAACAGTGTAATATAAGCTGATATCACACTGTTTGACGAAACGCCAAATATTTGGTAAATTCTGACAAATATAATTGACCAACGTGTGATTGTCAAATATATTTGACCAAATATTACTATGGCAAATGTTTGGTTTGTGCTTGTCATTCCAATTATTTGGCAATTTGTCAACTAGTGTGATACGCTTTATCAAATATGCTTGTCTAGATGTTTGCTCAAGTTTAGCAAATAATTTATTTGACACTCTGGAAATTTTCGAGTGGTAAACATGAGCAAATTCATATACAGAAAAGAAAAATGAGCATATTTCATGTTATAGTGATTGTGCTACAATCCGTTCATGTTATAGTGATTGTGCTCACGAATGATAAAACATAATCACAAACCATTCCTGGACCATTTCACTTATTGTTGATGATCGTTTGCGTTATTGTTACGATATTTACCCTTAACACAAATATAATAAGTCTTGCGAAACTTAAGCAGACGAAGTTCAGCCAAAGAAGAATGCTAAGATGGAACAGTTGGTACATATATTTTTTTCATTTCAGTGTCCTTTTAAAAATTAAAAACGGTCCTTTTCGACTGAGTACTCTGCAGTAAACGGGCTGACAGATCTTGTTATCCTCATGCCGTTCCCTCGTTGTGCAAACAAAGACCAAAATACCTTGAAAACCAGGTAAAGTATATTGCCAGATGTCATAGTATTCACACATAAACGCTTATGCTAGCTTACTCAATGTTGAGCAAATTTTACTCAATTTTATAAATATATCTAAAACGTCAAATGCTGAGTAATCGTATTTTATGAACTTGATTCCCGGATAAAAATAACCATACAATTACAATACAATAACATAAAATAACAATAAAATCTATTTCCAACCATGAATCTTTATTTATATTCAATAAATTTATTGTTATTCACAAGAACACAAGAACATAAGAACACTGCGCCAAACTCAATTTTGAGAGAGCTACATATTATTTTTTTCAAGAATATAAAATGGGTCGGATAACGTCGTTCTCAATTTGCACTTTGAGGTACTGACCTAAAAAGTAAAGAGGTTACGGAATTTGGTCAATATTTCCAAGCGGAATTTTGACAATTGATCTGCATGTCACCTTCACTTACGGAATAATCGAGCGGAACATTTTTCCGAAAGTAAAAGTGACAGCTCCCATTAGTTTGCGTGGAAACCTTACAAATTCCAATTTTATTGTTCGTTCTTTTTAGTTGAATACTGCTGCAGAAATTTCTTTTCCATTCTTAACTTTTCCATTTCAGTTAACGGAATTTAACATGGGTTTGGGATAGAAAAAGAAATTTATTTCGAACACGATATCGACCTTTGGCAGGTAATTTAAAATCTAAATCGTGTTCGAAAATTAATAATCAGTGGCGACATGGAGCAGCTAGCAGCCACTGTAGATGCGGGAACGTATCTTAAACTGTTTTATCTTGACAGGGACTTGTTGATTTTTAATAGTATATTACATTACAGATACACCAAAAATTTTCGAAATTCTTTCTGGCGTACCCAAGTAACCACGAGGCTGTAATAGCATGTATATATATAGGGCACATGCATTACATCTAGTGCATCATTGATGTTGGATTAAAGCTGAAAAGGGCCCCACTAAGATCAAACTAATGCTATATCTTTTGTAATGCCATAAGACATTGCTTAAGTAGCATTATTGCATTGGCAATGCATCACTACATTCTTAAGCTAATCTAACGCTTCATTACTTGACAACTGTTGAATTGATGCGATCTCGCAATACCGATGTTGTTCGCGACAGCGAAGTTTTCCGGAGCCCAAACGTTCACGCACCGCATTACTGCCATGGAGGACGCATCGTTTTGTGTTCGTTTCCTTTCCTTTTCCATTCCTCTTCCTATGACACACACACACATTTACTAACCCCGAGACGGCCGCGGGAATACGGTCACCTGTTCCTACTAACCTTTTGTGTTCTTTTTATTTACAACGCCATTCACACCGATTGGTGGACCAATCCGGTGAGCTTTTTGTTTTGTGTCTCACTCCACAACCATATAAAAAGGCGTGTATCGACGCAGATGAGTTCCTGTAATCGAGTGACAAAAATTATTAAGGCCAGAATGGTGGACCTTAAGAATAACAATTTTGCCAACAAGATCCGCTCTCTCCCAGATTGTGCAAAGCCGTTCTGGAAGTTGACAAAAATCTTAAAAACTAAGCCAAGACCCATTCCACCGTTGATCCCACTTGACAGCAATCGCTCCACGGATCGCTTAATTACTCCTGCAGAGAAGGCTGTTGAGATAGGTCAACACTTCGTCAGCTCCCACAATCTTGGACTAAACATCGTCAGTCCACACGAAGCTGCCGTTAGCGAGGTTATAAACAACATCCATCTAAGTCCCAATAACTTCTCAGAAGAGTTGGAGATCTCAGCTGACGAATTGTTGACCTATATCAAAGCGTCTAAGAACATGAAGGCCCCAGGTTTCGATAACATCTTGAACTTGGAGCTCAAGCAATTGAGCCCCCAGTTCTATAACCATCTGGCGATGGTTTTCAACCAATGCCTGCGACTTAGCTACTTCCCCTCGTGTTGGAAGTCAGCTAAAGTCATACCCATCCGGAAACCTGGGAAAGATCCTTCGTGTTCCAAAAGCTATAGACCAATCAGCCTTCTCTCAGGAGTATCCAAGTTGTTTGAGAAAGCAATCCACCGTCGGCTTCTTTCATCTGCCGACGAGTTGAACATCTTGCTTGACGAACAATTTGGCTTCCGACGTGGTCGGTCGACAATTCACCAACTTAATCGAGTCAGTAACATCCTCAGACGGAACAAGTCTGTTTCGAAATCATCTGCCATGGCACTTCTCGACATTGAGAAGGCCTTTGATAACGTGTGGCATGATGGCTTGGTGTACAAGCTGCATCGATACAATCTTCCCATCTTCCTGGTGAAGATAATTAAAAATTATCTGTCGGACAGAACATTCCGTGTTTCGCTGCAAGGTGCAGTTTCTGATGCACAGGAGATTTCCGCCGGTGTTCCGCAGGGAAGTATACTAGGTCCACTTCTGTTCAATCTATTCACCTCGGATATACCCCCGCTCCCTGAAAATGGATCTCTGTCGTTGTTCGCCGATGATACCGCAGTCGTCCACAATGGTAGGGTAATAAGAGCGCTTACAGCGAAACTGCAGAGAAGCCTGAATGTTCTGTCTGAATACTTCACCGAATGGAAGATCTGTATCAATGCGGCGAAGACTCAGGTCATCCTATTTCCACACTCCAACTCTCCCAGACTTGTTCCGCCTGAGGATTGTAAAATAAGCCTAAACAACACAACGGTGGATTGGGCCAAATCAGCTGTCTATCTTGGCGTTACCATAGACAGCAAGCTTATTTTCAGGGAGCAGGTTGACAAAACGGTCACAAAGTGTAACGTTCTGTTGAAGCTACTGTACCCATTGATCAACAGAAGGTCTACATTATCCCTGAAAAACAAGCTTGCTGTCTACAAGCAAATCATACTTCCAGTCATCGAGTACGGCATGCCAATCTGGGAAAGTTGCGCAAAAACACATCACCTGAAGCTTCAGCGTGTTCAAAATAAGTTCCTCAGGATGATCCTGAACACCCCTCCGAGGACAAGAACATCTGAGGTCCACCGTCTGGCCGAGATAAAAATGCTCGACGATCGCTTTAGTGAGTCTACCAATCGGTACAGGGCACGCTGCCTAACATCGGATCACCAGATCATTCGGAATCTGGTTCCCCACCCCTAGGATCTTCAAATTGTAGTTTTAGTTGTAGATTAGGTAGGTTATCAAATTTTAACAAAAAATGCCCCAAGGGCTGAACAGAAAAATTCATGTAAAACACATAACACTTTAAACACACCAAACACATAAAATTAAACAAAGCTGAAGAGCCCTATGGGCTAAACACTTAAAATGTAAAAATTAGTATGTAAGACAAACAAATGGAAATATAAAACATGTTAAGCTAAAAAAAAAAAGCAGATGAGTTCAGAAGTTTTTTGTAAGCTATACAGTGAACATCAATAAAACCATAGTAAAAACGTAGTGCGAATATCAATTCTTACACCGAGCCCAGTGGGATGTAGCGAATCCGCTACTCAACTTGTTGCTGCTTGAACTCCGCCGTTGCTGGACGTCGCTGCTACCCCGTTCTTCGCTGCCGCTCAGAGGACCTTTCTACCACTGCTGTCTAATCCTGCCATCTCTCGCTACCTTCATTTAAAAGAGTTGATTCTGGCTATAGTTCTTTTCAGAACTGGCCATCAGGAAGTTAGACGACTGAGATACAAAGTTAATTCGTTGTGAGCGTTTGCTTTGGAAGAATGTTCCCTGAGTTGTTTGGCACTGTTGGTGTTGGAACCCGATCGTTGCTGTTCGCTGCTGTTGTTCCCGCTATAAACGTTGACAAGAGGAGCCAACAGATGTTGATATTGGGTTGAATAAGTGCAAAAATATAATGCTTGTGGTTACTTGGGAAACCCAAAATCTACATCATTAATGCGGGATTGCATCAATTCCACAGTTGTCATGAAATGAAGCGTTAGATCAGCTTTTAGAATATAGTGATATATTACCAATGCAATAATGCTACTTAAGTAATGCAAAAGACATTATAAAAGATATCGCATAATAAAATATATAGCATTAGCTCGATCTTAATCGGGCCCTTTTGAGCTTCAACCATATGACCTATATATGTATGATATTACAGCCTCGTGGTTACTTGGGTTGTTACTTGATTTTACAAATGTAATAATCGAGCCACGAATTCTTTACTATTAAAACATAATATACATTTTTGATTGTTATTTTTGTATTCTCCCCAGTGCGGAAGTAACGATCTTTGATAAAGTTTTCAGAAGCAGATAGTTTCTCATCTCCATGCGAAGCGCTAGGAGTGGACAGTAATTTTATTGCTAGAACGCAAAGACATGAAGAGAAAGTGTATTGATAGGTCCGTAAGGCAACGGCAGGCTTTGAAAATGAAAGATACAAGATTGAAAACGAGCGGAGGGCATTTGAACGATAGTGTCCGATCAGGCACATAACCCTTTGTCATACTACCCTATGCAGGATAAGCAAGGGGGGATTTCTTCATGTCTTTGCGTTCTAGCAATAAAATTACTGTCCGCTCCTACCGCTTCGCATGGAGATGAGAAATTATCTGCTTCTGAAAACTTCATCATAATATACATATTATACTAACAGATTACAGAGCATGCTTCGCGTTACTGAGGATCAACGAGCAAAAGCCAGTTAGTGAACATCGCCGCATAATCAGCGGAACTACATCTATAGATGGGACCTATGTCATTGACCATTTAATCCAATGAACAAAAGTTATTTCTGCATTCAAATAGTTGCCAAATTTAGTAGTTATCTTCTTTTCAACCACACATTATTTTTATCATGGAACCGATGAAGGCTGGCTCATTGGCTACTGATTTCTGTTTTTATTTTGATTGGTTAATAAAATGCCATTCTATGGTGTTATTTTTCAAAAAATACTCATTTTCATGAATTTCAGTTTTCATATTTATGAGTAAGTTCAACTCAAAACTAAATAATTATGGATAAGGGGATTTTTTTAAAGATCGTACAAGTTTGGTCCGAAGGGTTTCTTGTTGTTACGAAAATTTTCTCACTCGTACATGAACAAAAAAAAATCAGGGTTGACAGTTTTTCTGGAAAACGTCAATTGAAGTTTTTCAATTTCCACGAACTTCACTAAATAATATTCCGTTCGCATTTTTCGCAAGGAAGATTGACATTTCACCCAGACTGGAGCAGACGTCAAAATTACGAATTCGGTTCTTTATGGAAGAGTTGGAATTTTAAGTTGAAATAGTTTCGAATTTTATAGTAATAAAACCAGTTTTATCAGTTACATTGTTTATTGTACCTCATCCTCATAATCCTCATACATTACTGCATTTTCCGGTAGTTTTTTTTGTCCATTTTCACCTTAAAAACGACACAGTAGAGAGAATTTAGGCAAAACACATTTGATGAGTACACGGGAGATAAAATGGCTGACGATTTTTGACGTAGGCTCCTTTTTCTATTCCTGTATAGGGGCGCCGTTCTAAAATTTCTGAAATCGCAAGCGTTACGCGGGTAAGGATACTTTGAACGCTAATATCTCCTCTCTGACCCACAGACGTTTAACGATACGTATTTCATTCGAAAGGTAGAACATCAAAGCTGAATCCCTGTGGCAAACTTAATTCATTACATTTGTTTGGACCAATTAATAAGTACTTACAAGAAAAATTTCTGAACGCACAAAGCTTTTGGTCGAAAATGACATCATATTTTCGCTACGCTCTGATTGGTTCATACTGCCACAGTAACCTTGCCAGCAATTATGGAACATGTGGGAACGACCGAAGACCAACAATCAGTTCTCGCGGTGCATCCGTATGCGACAGAGGCAGCATAATTAATCATCAATTAAAAGAGAGATTTGAGCAATAAAAAATGAAAAAAGTGCCACTAAATTATTAAGGCCTGTGCCAACAAATAATGTGTGATCAGCATTAAAAAATTAGGAATGAGCAATAAAAGATGAGAAAAGATCTTCGGATAATCTAATTGTGACCGGTAAATCTATCAAATAAAGCAACAGCTATTAGTATATGTGCAATTAAATATGGCAGTATATCCGCCAAATTATGTAATTTGAGCACTAAACTATTCGCATATGTCTTTCAATTTTATTGGATTTTCCCATAAAAACAGTAAAATGAGCAATGGATATTTATATGGTTATTTATTTATCCATTGCTCATTTTACTGTTTTTATGGGAAAATCCAATAAAATTGAAAGACATATGCGAATAGTTTAGTGCTCAAATTACATAATTTGGCGGAAATACTGCCATATTTAATTGCACATATACTAATAGCTGTTGCTTTATTTGACAGATTTACCGGTCACAATTAGATTATCCGAAGATCTTTTCTCATCTTTTATTGCTCATTCCTAATTTTTTAATGCTGATCACACATTATTTGTTGGTACAGGCCTTAATAATTTAGTGGCACTTTTTTCATTTTTTGGTGCTTTTTCTGAATTACTAAGTGCAGGTAAATATTTTAGTCATCACAAATACCGTTGAACAACTATCGAACGAGATTTTAGAAGGGATAATTCGAGCCAAATTGCGACACGTCAGAGACCGACTATGTGGATGAGTTAGTTTTAGCAACGATAGTTTTAGTTCCTAGTTGTGCATAGCGGATTAGTTGCTGGCAGTGGCTAGCAAATTAGGAACATTTCTGTTAAAGAAATCATTCGTGCACTAATTAAAACTAATTATTGTGGTGCAATAACTGAAGTTTATCCCCTTTGATGCAATTTGTATCACAATGACTTTGGTGAATGAACATTTGATTCTGTCTTACGGTAGTTGTAGTGCTGTGCAGAGCAAAATGGGCTGTAGCAACGCAGTAGGCGTGCAACCACACTGGACGGTGTACTGGTGAGCAGTCGTTATCCAGAGAAGTTGGTGCAGTTGGCTCTTTGGGCCAATGCTCCCGTCAACCTCGCTGCGAGAAAGAAGGCTGCTTAAGCCTATGAGTTGATGGAAAAAGCCACCCGTGACAACAACTGGACAAGAATCATCCCACGTCACCTGCAGATGGCCACCCGCACCGATGAGGAGCTGAACCAAGACTACCAAGAAGAAACCCCAAGTTCAACCGTGAACAATGTTTCTCCCCCGTCAATTACATCCGTCCTTTTCAGTACGACCAAATAAGTTTGCTTATTAAAAAGTTTGTTTGGTTGAATATTTCTCTTGTGCTGTTCGAAAATTCAATCATTCGATAGGAATCAAATAATTTTGAGAATGTCAAACTAAAATGTCGCAGCATAAATATGGCTGCAAAGTATGTGGTTCAACCATCGTAGAAAATACAACCGGGCCGTATCATTTTTAAAATCAAACGGTCCTTTTCAGGGCCACCAAATGCTATCTAAAGAGTTAACAATAGAATTTTCTTAGATATTTACTTCCCAATGCTGGTCTATCGTTCAATTAGTCTATCGGCAATAATAGACTTTGGATTTCCAAACAGACCACAACCATCTACAACGCAATTAGGAAAATGATTTCCAGGTGGTCGATAACCGTGTTTATTCTCTGTTTCGATCGAGACAAGACAGCAATTCTCGCTTTATTGTGGCACGACAATTTTTACGCGATTCCCAAAGTCGACTTGTACGAGACGAGTGGTTCATTTCGTGCCGAGTTGGGAAAGTGAACACCGGGATAACCGAGGTTCATTTGTAGAACTGTCAAAATATAAATGTTTCATGACCAATCTTAGATAACGGCCAATATATTTACTCCAGAAAAATTTTGTTTTTATTTATTCATTTATTTTGCATAGAATTTGCAAAATATATAAAGCATTTAAACAAATCTACGCAAACTTTAATTTCTCATATGCTAGTATTGGATTTGTTATTTATAAATGATTTTTTAATATTGATTTGCCGACATAAATTATTTCTTAGTTTGGTTCTTATTTTAAAGTTAGCCAGGATATTTGTTTTGATGTTTTTATTCTTCAGCAGAAGTTAGTAGTAGAATTTGTTGCTATATGCTCTAAAATTAATTTTCCTTGCGAGTTTCCTACAAGTCAGTGCATTTAATACCATGAGCAGTTTCGTTTTTTGGTTCAGTGATGACGAGGAAGAAGATAATATCGGTGCTATTGAAAGTGTGAGAGTTGAGCGTCGTCGGTTGCGGGATATGTGCACTCCGTTGGATTTACCTCACGATTCGTAGGTAATTTGTAACATCTGCATTCCCACTACAACTCAAAATTGTTTTTCTATTTGAGATTTATCGAATACTTTCGAGTCACGAAGGAACTTTTTATGTATCTACTTGATACGGTAGGAGATAAACTAGGCGGCGCTGTAAACTCCACATCTGTGTCACCCGTATTGAAACTATCGGCAGCGTTGAGATTTTTTGCTGAAGGGAGCTATCAAAAAGGTGTGGGCAACGATATGTTTGCAGGGATGGCTCTCAGCCGACTCTTTCAAAAACGCTATCAGTAGTTATCAATGCTTTTGAGATCGAAATTTGTCCGGCTGCCATAAAGTTCCCCGAGACGGAAGCTGAGAAGGATGACATAAAACTTGGATTTTATGAAAAAACGGGATTCCCAGGGGTGATAGGATGTGTTGATGGTACACACGTCAGAATTTTTAAGCCTGTTCACGATATTCAACATCTTTATTACAACAGAAAAGGATTCCACAGCCTGAACGTGATGATTGTAAGTTTTAAATAATGATATGAAAGCTGTAAATTTAACGTTTTATTGTTTTAGGTCTGTGATCATCAACAAATAATCCGTTACGTAGACGCCAATAGCCCTGGTGTAAATCACGACTCATTCATATGGAATAATAGTCGGTTAGATGTTGCGCTGAACGAAACTCATCGAAATGGCGAAAGGAACACATGGCTTTTAGGTAGTATCCTGCTGCAGCTCTTGCTGAACTGGTAATAAATAATGAATTGCTCTTGCAGGTGACGCAGGATACCCTTTAAGACCGTATTTAATTACACCTTTCCGCACTTCCACCAATAGACCTTTCTTGTAGTTTTTTTTATTGGCTTATTAGATACCTTTAAATCTGTAGAGTATACTTTTCTATGGAACCTATATTTTTCGAAACCTGTAACTATTGAAAAACCACAAAAAACTGTTAAATGACCATTTCACCCCATATGCGTTTGCCGTTTTACTGAGGTGAATACCCATTCAGCCCTCTCTTCTCCTATCTGATGTTTCTTCTCTGTGGTGAGTTTTACTTAACTTATTAGCTCTTCACTCCTATGAAGAAAACCCATACGCAGATGTCAGTGCTCGCGTGAAACATATCGGCAGTTTTCTCACTTAGTCACTCCATCGGATAGTCTCGGAATAAAGAGTCAAACAAAATGTTATTGGTGCCGATCGAAGTCGCAAATTTCCTGGATAGTAGACAAGTTGACCTGAATGTGTTTTTTACACATTTCTTTCCTACCTACATGTGTTACGATAGAACAGAAAATGGGCGTTCGGTAATTTTAGTTTCTTTTTGTAACATTTTTATGAAGTTTTAAGGTAGAGAAAATGTCAGAAATATTAAGTAAATAAATATGACAATATGTTGGGCAGGAAGCACAAGAATAAGCAAAAAATTGAACAAAAATGGCATATTTATTAATGTAAAAAACAATCAATAATTATCGAATAGTGAGACTAACAAAGACGATTGAATACGCGTAATGTTCTATATTTTAAATGTACGTTTAAAAAAAAACCTGCGAACCTTTCGCCTGGACTATCGCGCATGAATTCCCTCCGAGTGATGTTAAAAATGGCACCTTCCTGAGGCAGCAACTGAACAACAGCTGCCAACCCCGTTCACCTATAGACACTCAAGTAATATACCGGACAACGTGCCGCCATGTTGTATCCAAAACGAACATTTCCTCGCATTTCCCATATGATTTGACAGTTGTTTTGGATACATCAACTGTGCCAGACTCACGTTCCGGTCTATTACTTGAGTGTCTATACGTTCACCGACAGCACCGGGTATCATACTGAGTTGAAAATGTGTGTGCACTAAACTAGTCCACTCTGGGGCGGGAACTATTTTTTCATCATTCAGAGTGTCGACGACTGATAGTACTTGATTGGTACAAACGAAACCAAATCGTATCTATCCTGAAGCGTATGGAGCTATTGAGCCACTCGTCGGGACGATTGCGCACGAGCTACGTAGATTCGCTCATAAGCGTAAGCTACCGTGATGAAGTGGATGAAGTGGATTATGAGAATGCGAATCGAGTTGTTTTCCAATGGAACTGGACATCTTTGAGTGAGATGTTCTTCTAAGGCACCCTAAAAGAAAAACTTAATATAAATGTGTGATAATTTTAGCATAACTACAACTAACAGAACTGTTTAAATGTTGCATGAAAATCTTATCCGTGTATTTTCTGCCATCCATTTGGGATTCCGATTTCCGTTTCATAGCTAGTTCCATCTGTACCATCCGTTTGTATGGAAAAGGATGATCGGTGCTTATATACACGCCATTTTCCGATCATCTGGTTGTTCGATTGGCAAAGTAATCGGGCTCACCAACACTACTTTCTTCTTTCCTGCTTTCTAAATCCGCTGATACCGGGCTTTTGGACATCGAAAGGAGCAGTAACAACTGTGGCGATGGTGATGGCCATAGTTTTAGCAAGCACTCTTTGTGGGTCGCTTCTGTTTAATGAAGATAGTATTGCACAAACTTTGCCAACAGTATGAATACTACTAACAAAATTGTTTCTTCTGTGGAGTATAGACTATTCCACGGAGAAAGCTTACCTCACTTTTGACCATGAGAGTATAAGAGAAAGCAATAACCGGCGTGCTTCCCGTCCTTTTTTCTCATACACGAATTTCTAAACACAAGGGCACCAGTATCTGTCAAATCTGATGTGTGACGTCACTGTGATTGCTTGCGAACGAATCTGGAGCAACAATAGAAAAGGGCCTATCAACATTTGTAAACAAACACTTCTGAGCCTATTTGCTCGCAAAGCGTAGGCCACTCACGCAAACCAATACCATCATCATGTAGGGGAAAGTTTCCTCTACACGATGATTTTGTAGGTTTGCGTGTGTAGCCAGCGGCTTGCGAGAAAACGGGCTCAGAAGTGTTTGTTTACAAATGTTGATGGGCCCTTTTCTATTGTTGATCCAGGAATGTGGTATAGTGGTTTCTGCTCTGTTTAGTATTAGTAGGCGATTTTACTAATACATAGATCTGGCTGGTTGAAAATAATAAACAAACCGCTGTCACGTAAAAATGGTGAGCAATTTGAATTTGCTTTTCGAATTTTGTTTTTATTTATTTGATTTATTTTAAGGATTGTGAAGCTGCTGCTCGAAGATATCGCCAAAAGGTGGCAATGTGCTACGGTGTTAATCCTTCAACAATAAAAACTACACCCACAGAAGTTCCTTTGACGATTACGACGGCCAGTATCTATCAGTTTATGGTTGTAGATCCCAATCCGTTTACTGGGGAACCTAAAAACTGCACGAAGGGAATGGATGCCATTCTATATTATAAAAATGGGTGGGTAAAGTCTGTTTCAGGACGGAAAGTGCAGGATATTTTTATAGTGCAAGGAAGTGTTCGCCATTCATTCGCTCTTAATGAGAAGCCTCTCACGCCTTGGATTCTGATCAGTGAAACCGGTAGAATCCTCGCGGCACACTGCAACTGCGTAATCGGGCTTTTGGAAGCTTGCAGTCATGTCGGAGCAACACTTTTTGCATTGGAAGGTATCCGAGCTTCGATAATCGAAAAGAAAGTAGGTGTACACATTATATTCAGTATTTTGACTTTGAATGCAAATGTAATTTTTTATTACAGTTGTCTGTAACAGATTTACCGGCATACTGGAAAAAGCCCCCGGCCAGTATCAGTGATAATTTGTACAAGAAAGTGCGTGATATCGACTTCGGCAGAAAGATCCAGAGAACTTATCCCACCAAACAAGTCAGCTCCATAAACAATGATTATCGATGTCTAGACTTGTTAAACAGGCTTCAGATGGATGGGTTACAAGTTGCTGCCACCAGTCTGTTCTGTGGTGAGGAAAACATGAACTTTAGCTGTGCGGCTTGTGTATATCAGACAGAAGTGAATGAAGAATTGATGGACTACAACCTTCAATTACTTTATGACTCGTCAGATAACAGTACGGTGCTTGAATTGAGAGCTCGTGCATCTGCGTACATTCGGAACCTCAAAAGTGATCCAGCCCTATTGAAAAAGATTGATATGCTTACTGCTGCACAATCTGATTCCAAATGGTGGAACATATTCCGCAGCGGGCGTATCACAGCATCTAATATGAAAGATGTGTGTAGCACACAAGTGGGCCGACCTTCTTTGTCTCTTATAAAAAAAATTTGCTACCCAAATGAACAGAAGTTTTCGGCGGCAGCTACAAAGTATGGTAAAATCCATGAAGAGAAAGCAGTTGGTCAATTGTTTCAATCCGTGCAACATTTACACAAAAATTTGCAAAAGACGCAGGCAGGATTGGTGATTTACGACGAATATCCAGTTCTGGGAGCATCACCGGATGCAATTTTCACATGCGATTGCCATGGCGTAATTACGGTCGAGGTGAAGTGTCCTTATTCTGCCCGAAACCGAACAGATATGATTGAAATTTTATTGCAGTTAAAGGATTCTTTTATTGAACGAAATCAAGAACAGCAGATTACGCTCAAAACAAAACATAAATATTTTTTTCAAGCGGTCATGCAAGTTCATATTTGTAAGGCAAACTTTGGTTACTTTTACGTGTGGTCCCCCAAACAGGTTTTGATATTTGAAATTCAACGTTGCGATGATATGTGGCAGTACTGTAGGGAAAAGGCTATATATTTCTTCGAATATGTAATTTTTCCAGAATTAGTTTCTAAGAAATTTACGAATAAATTAACAAGAAATTAATGATGCCAGAAGTATTATTTATTTAGTAACGGTATAATAACGATAACAAAGCACTTATACTGCAGGAACCATCGTGGGACATAGATTTACTAAAGCTGAACATATAGTTAAAACTTGATCAATCGCAGGGGTGTTATTATTCCAGTGTTGCAACATTGTAATAGGAATTATATCTGATAAAATTAGGAACTTTTGGCGTAGTGAACCGATTAATCGTTCGACATGTATTCTCAAAGAAGAAAGTTCCTTAGAATGCACTGCATCGAGTGGTTCTAGCTGATGGCTCTTTTTTTTGAAAGCAGGGTATGCTACGGATGCATTCAGTGGAGCCAGCATGTCATCTATTAGAAACCCACGGTCAGCCAACACGAAATCTCCTTCCAAAATAAGATCCAAGAATCCGGACGATTTTACTACCTCCTTATCCGACGTTCGTCCACCAAACGCTTCCGATACATAAATTATGCTACCGCATGCACTGATACCTATCAGCACTTTGATAGTGTTGTGCTTCTTGTAGTTGGAAAATACGTTGGCACTTGCTACCATTGCTTTGGTATTGGGAGACTCTATGTTTATTTCAAAACAGTCGATAATTATGGTTACAGCATCGCTGTATTTTTTTTGAAATGATAACGGCATATGCTGTTTCAAGACGGTTCGCGATGGAAATCGTACCAAAGCCTTCATAAATGGAAAAATCGCATTGATTGTTTCATAGAAATATTTTGATACGGCAGTCTGATTCAAACCATACAAGTAACCAAGCGTACAAAATTGCTCATTTAATCGTAGTTTGCGTAAAGTCAACACGAGTGTTTTTTCTTTGCTCAAAGTTTCAAATTCTGGTATGTACTGTTCCAATGCTTCATAAAGACGTTTCAACGTGCGCCCACAGTTGAGCCCTGTAAAATAGCAGCACTTTTTGTCGATGGATTCAAGTGCAGAAACACTAAGTTGACAAGCATTTGTGGCGTCACTTAAATCCTGCTGCAGCTTATCCCGCAGAGCTCGCAGATCAACAACCTCCTTATCGTATCGTTCTATAGCTGTTGTCCACTGTTGTATTTCCTTCTCCATGCATCTTTCTGTTTGAACGCATACATCACTTTGGTAAGTAACCCTTGCAGGATCGTTGGAAACTACCGATTCATATTCTTTGCCAAATTCAGCATAGGTCATACAACTAGCTCGCAAAATTGTCGATTGTTGAGTATTCATCCGCGTGATATTATCAGTAGAGAACGAGGGGAATTGATTACAAACGGTTTGTACTGCACTCAGTACTGCGATCCTGTAAGCATGTAACAAAAAATTAAGTAATGGGAAATGATTGTTGCAGAACATTCTATATGAAGATGAAATAAAGGCATAACCTTCTCAGCGCAAAAGCAAAATGAATCGGCTAACAAGTTATTTCACAATACAGTGTAAAAGACTTTCTTTGGTTTTTACAGTAGGGTTGATACGAAGAAAGACTCTGCTGAAGGTGGCTGGCTTCGGAAAGTTTTTGGATTGGAAACTATCAATTTACTTACGCCTTTATTGCAACAACATCTAGAGTTAAACGTTATTATCGTGAATTCAACGAAGCTCTGTATTACATACATATTCATATCAGCAAGACAGCTGGAGGGCATCACTGTTCCAGGTTCTACAAACTCGAAGCTAGTGTTGGGTTGTTCCAGGGATGGGAGATTCCTAATGAAGCTGTTATAACCATCGTAATTTTCGTCCATTGTTGAATTGCAATCAACACAACCGCTGAATCTGAAATGAAGACGAATATGTTGATTAGGTTCAGTTAATTTTAGGTCTGATTTAAACATGAATCACATACTCTTGATTGCTTTGCATTCCATACGACGATTTTTCCATTCCGGATAAGTTAAACGTATGGTCTTGAAGTGCAGATTCACTGTTTTTACTTAACACCAGAACATCGTGATGAAAAGCTTGGTTGGTTGAAGAGATGTCAATATCTGCATCGATGACTGTATCTTTCGAGCATACTGATGAATGCACGTCTGGTTGAACGAAACTGCATTGCTGACTTACAGACTGGTTACCGCTTACTTCCAATTCCATCGACTTAGTTGAAGAATTTAGGTCCATCCCTGGATCTACTCCCGAAAGATTCTGCGTCGGAACCCAATCAACATCATCTAAATCTAACAGTTTCGCAGGTTTCCCAGAAACGAAGTGACGGCTACAGACACGATGATGGGGAGCAGGATTTTTTTTTATCCCACACGCTTCTCTCCACAAGGCAAGCCGCATTTCCATCATATTACGCTGTGATTCGATGATTGATTTGGGTAACAATGGAAGCCGGAACATTTTATGGGTTTTATCACTCGAATACACAACACAGGAACGAACGACACACTTTAAAACCATTTTAAAAACTCGTTTTAAAATTTTAATGTTGAATGTTGACACTCGAATCATCGAACTCTGTATCAACAGTTTGACAGATGATGGTTGCAAACAAAATCGAGTTTACACAGATACGCTATAGTGAATGTATTAGTGAAGTCGCGCTGCGAGACCATTATGTAAACAAAGTATCACAGTGCTGTAAGAAGTATTGAATTTCGTGTTCGTGATACCACTTTACAAAGTTGCCAAAACGCTTCATATTTGTTCCACATGGTTATATTCACCAAAAAATGTGGAACAAATTTGAGCTTTCAAACATTTATAACAAAATGAGGAATGCATAGAAAAAAAAGTTATTAACGCTGACGTTATAAGAAGTTCATTGTCTTTAAAGGAAAAATATAAAAAATAGGGGTTAGGTCTGACGAGAAAGGTCTATTCAGCAAGTTCTTTAAGACAGGCACGATTCAATCAAATCCATTCCAAAACGAGAATGATTGTAGAGCGAACCATTGGAGTGATGAAAAAGGTGTTTAGGTGCATCCTAGCGCTCGCCAACTGCACTACAAGCCAGAAAAAGCTGCAAGAATAGTGAATGTTTGTTGCGCTTTACACAACTTGCGAAAAAGATTCAACGTTCCAGAACATCACAAACAGTGGGAGGAGCAAAATGATGATGATCAATTTGTTGATCCTGGGCCTGACGATGACGTATCAGCAAACGAAATTCGAATTGAAATAATGAATTCTATTACCTAAAATTGTTCATGCTACTTGCGTGGTCCGATAGAAGTACAAAATAAATAAGTTACCCTACTAAAACTGCTGTTTGAGGAAAGATTAACAAAGAATTCGAATTATCAGTTTATTATTAATTTGATTGAATAATCTTCTGTGATGGAAGGGAACAGGACCTGATCGGAGGCTCAGGACGTTCAAAGGCCGCTGTTTGATTGACACCCAAGCTCAATGAATTCCAGGACTGAACCATTTCCATCATTTAAGCAATGTGTTCGACTATAGACATGTCTATGGAGCTTTCTCTTCATATCTTTGGTCTAGCAAGACAAATTGTTGCCCACTTCCATGTTATCATGGTGATGAGCAGATATTTCCTTCATAACATTATAATTACGCACCCTACGACTTGGGGATATAAAAACTTAATTAGAATACCTTTAAGTGATCGACAAGGGTACCCGGGTACCCAATATATTCAAATGGTTGTCACTCTTGCAATAATTGGTCGATTTTAGTTCTGTTTTCACAGTTAGGTTCAGAAACTCATCTGCTTTAGAAAAATTGACAGCAACGTCCATTTGGATTCATCTGGTTCTCGTAAATACGGGTCCGGGGCTGAGGTCCGGAACGGAGACACTATTTGAGAATATCAAGTGTATTACCGGAACTGACTGTCGAAACCTTTGGAATAATTCCTTAAAACACATTTCTATTCCACTGAGGTATAAGCCGACTTGTTCCCGGACCGGTTATTCCGGTCAACAGTCTCCCGGGAGGCCTTGAGTGACCATGAACATATATATAAGGAATCCCCAGCAATCTATATTTATAAAAATGAATTTCTGTCTGTCTGAACCAAATAGGCTCGAAAACTACTGCACCGATCGGCGTGAAATTTTGTATGCAGGGGTTTTTGGGGCCGGTGAAGGTTCTTAATGTAGTAAGAGACCCCTCTCTTCTCTGAAAAAGGGGGCTCCCATACAAATGAAACACATATTTCAGCATAACTCGAGAAATAATCAAGCAGAGGATACCAAATTTAGCATGTGAGAGTTTTTAGAAGCAAAAAATGTTTTAATGATAGTTTGAGACCCCTCCCCGTCATAAAAGAGAGGGCTCCCATACAAATAAAACATAATATTCTGCTACCTCGGGAACTAATCAAATAAACAGAACGGAATTTAGCATGTTGTGGTTTTTGAAGACAAAATATGTTCTTATGTTGGTTTGAGACTCCTCCCCATCCTAAAGGGGGGTGGGCTCCGATACAAACGAAGTACAATATTCTGTATGACTCGAGAACTAATCAAGCGAATGGAATCAAATTTAGTATGTGGTGATTTTTGAAGACAAAAAATGGTTCTATGTTAATTTGAATCCCCTCCCCTTACTAAAAGGGGGGGATCCCATACAAATGAAAAGCAAATCCTTGCATAAATCGAAAACTAATCTGGGAAATGGAACCAAATTTGACATGTGGAAGTGTATGAAGGACGGAAATGTTTCTATGGTGATTTGAGACTCTTCAACTATATGAGTAGGGAGGGGGGGGTCTCTCAAACAAATGGAACACAAATTTCTGCATAACTCGAGAACTAATAAAGCAAATGGACGCAAATTTGGAATGGTCAAATTTTTTAAGACATGAAATGTTTTTATGGTGGTTTTAAGCCCCTCCTCCCTCCAAAAAGGGGGGCTCTCATACAAATGAAACACAAATTTCAAATAAAAAACCTACTGCTTTGCAAATTTGAATTCAGTGGTTTTTGGGTCTGGAAAAGCATCTTATGATAGTTCGATACCCCTCCTGCCTCCAGAAAGGGGGGATCCCTTGCAAATGAAGAACAAATTCCTGCATAACTCGAGAACTAATCAAGCAAATGGAATCAAAATTGGTATGGGTGAGTTTTAGAAGGCAAGAAATGTTTTTATGGTGGTTTGAATGCCCTGCTTCCTCTGGAAAAAGGCCCCCCATAAAAATGAAACACGAATTTAAGCTCAACATGAGAATTATACCTACTGCTATGCTAATTTGTATTTAGGAGAATTTAGGTCTGGAGGAGCATCTTATGATAGTTCAAGACCCCTCCCGCCTCTAGAAAGGGCCCCCATGCAAATGAAACAAAATTTGGTATGGGCGAGTTTTTGAAGGCAAGAAATGTTTTTATGGTAATTTGAGACCCCTTCTCACTCTGGAAAGGGGGCTTCCATACATACGAAACACAAATTTAAACCAAACATGAGAACTATCCCTACCGCTATGCAAATTTGTATGCAGGGGTTTTCGGGTCCGGGAAAGGATCTTATGATAGTTCGACATCCCTCCCGCCTTAAAGCTAATATTACACTGTTTGACAATACGCCAAATATTTGTCTCGTTAAGTTTTGCCAAATAATGCTGTTTGCAAAATTGTTTGTCCACGCTATCACACTTTGATTAGTTTTGGCAAATGTTTGACTCAAAATTGTTTGGCCAAATATGTCAATCGATTGTTTGTCCAACTTTCGTTAAAAATATTTGATTACGTATTATACTGCTTGCAAATGATTGCATATACACGGAAAAAAAGTATATTTCAATCAATGATATTTCATCTAAAATCAACTATATTTGTATAGTACGTTCACACCACAGCTTATATAACGTGATATAGAGTACCTTGATATCTACAACTATACATCTAGTTTTCACTGGAAATAATGTACATGTCATTTGATATCAAGATACTCTTTATCACGTAATATAAGCTGTAGTGTGAACGTAATTTTAGATTGCGAATATATGCTTAAATCAACTTCAGAATATGGTTGATTTAAATATACTTAAATATGCTTGGGATCAGTTAAATTTTTAAGTGAATAAGATTTTTGATTCCGGAATCGTTGAGAATGCATTTGTCATCACATAATTTGGGATCGTTCGAAGACTGGTTTTGTTGATATTTTTTTTTCCAATAATAGCACCAACGATCAATATGAAACTAGCAATTTGGAATTGGTTCACTGTTGTAGAACCCCTACACTGATAAAAAATCAAATAATGAAAATATTAATTCAAAACTATACCCTTTATGTGTTACCGTCACATATATTTCATATCAATTCAAATAATTTCTATTTGTGTTGCATTTGCAAGGTATTATTTTGATACATGTTTTTCATTTTCTAATCCAATGAAAAGTATGTGTCTCACCTTATGACTAAAAGTTATTAGATTTGACACATACTTTTGATTTGGTTTTGGATTGAAAAAATTCAAAATGGCGCTCGCATGTTTTTAATCACTGCACGAATTGAATTCAAGTGACGAACTGGTGGATACAGGTTTATCAGTATATGGTATGTTACTTGATGTAAGTAATTGTTAAATGAGCTATTTAATTATAGAAAGCGGTAAATATTTGTCAGAATTATCAAATGACGGCTGGACTCCAGAAAGAAGAATGTGGATGGAACATTCCAGCGTTTGACCAACTGGAGATGAGACAAAGTGAGTGTAAATATTCTGTAAATCTACTATATATAATAATTATATAATCTATTTCAGGGATAACGGTTAATGGAATTCGAAGTGGTTGAATTCTTTGGATCGATCTCTGCACTGATAAAAACCGAGATAAAAACAACCATAACAAATGTATAAACTTTAACAGGTAGTGCCAATAAAAATTATAACAAAATTTGTATGGTGTTAATCCAAACGTTTTAATGAGGTTTATATGATGGAACATGGTATTTATCGTAATGAGGGATGAAAATCATAAGCTTGACACATACTTTTTATAATGAAGGAAATATGAAATTCATCAAAAGAGGAATAAAAATCATAAGCTCGACACATACTTTCTATATGGAAAGGAATATGGTATTCATCATAGTAAGGTATAGTTGCTATTGGAACTTGTTGAGGAACCAATTTCCTACCCCTTACTCTATGGTAGTATTAGTGTGTTCATCCTTTTGACGTTTATGTACGCTCATGTATTGTCTGTCATTCTATGTTTTTAATAACAATAACGAACCAGTTTTACAATTAAAGATGTCTTACGTGAAGTGAATAGAAAACACCGCGTTAAGTTTTATTCCGGTTAATTGTTCCGAAAAACCCATTAGGTTATGGGCCCAGTTAATCGCGAGTGGAGAAATAATAGCTAAAAAATGCAAAAGAAGAGATTGTGCGGGTTCCGCTGTTCGACGGTTCCAACTATCCGGCATGAAAGTACCGAACGCTGGTTGTGCTAGAAGAGCACGAAATGACCGAGTGTATCGATTGGGAAATTGCGGAAGTGGAAGCTTTGAAGGTAGAAGCAGATGCTACTGCCGCCGTCATTGCCGATAAGCAGAAGAAAATTGCTGCTCGGAAGAAGCTGGATTGCCATTGCAAATCGTTGCTGATTTCACGCATCCATGATAATCAACTGGAGTACGTCCAGGATAAACAAACGCCGAAAGCAATTTGGCTGGCACTAAAAATGTTTTCGAGAGAAAAAGCATCGCGAGCCGTCTGCACCTAAAACGGAAGATGCTGACACTCCGCCATGAAGGTGGAAGCTTGCAGGAGCATTTCCTGATCTTCGATAAGGTTGTCCGTGAGTACAGGAGCACTGGAGCGCAAATTAATGACCTTGATGTGGTGTGTCATCTTTTGTTGACGTTGGGGCCGATGTTTTCAACTGTTGTGACGGCACTGGAAACGATGCCGGAGGAAAATTTAACAATCGAATTCGTTAAATGTCGTCTTCTTGATGAGGAAATTAAGCAGAAAAGCGCTGGAGTTGAGTCTAGTTTCCTAGTTGGTGAGTCCGCGGCATTTTCTGGAAGTGGAAGAAACAAGATGAACAAGCAACAGAAGAAAAAGTTTAAATGTTTCAGCTGCCAGAAAGAAGGTCACAAGCTGTCCGAGTGTCCTGCTAAGAAAAAAACGCAGTATCCGAAGAAAAACAGTGCACATTTTGGAGAAGAAAGTGGTGTATGTTTTGTGAGTGCGCGAAAATTTTCGGACAACGATGAAGTCAACTGGATCGTCGATTCAGGTTCATCGGAGCATTTGACCAACAACAAGAGTTTATTCAAACAGCTGATGCCGATGAAGAATCCGATGCAGATCGCAGTTGCCAAGGAAGGAGAATGCATCGTTGCAAAACACCACGGAGAAGTGAATCTTTACTCTCAAGTGAACGGTAAATCGATTCCGATTACTTTAAACGACGTACTGTACATTCCCGAGGCAAGAGTAAACCTCCTATCAGTGCGGAAAATGGAACTAGCTGGTTTGCAAGTGACGTTCGCGAACGGTAAAGTGTGCATCAAGCGAAAATCGGATGTCATCGCAATTGGTGAGCGACGTGGAAAATTATATGAACTTGACTTGTTCCGTGGAAGTGTGGGTGATGATTCTTCCCTCTACTTGTGTGGGCGTATTCCGAAACAGCTAGAGATGTGGCATCGTCAGTATGGCCATTTAAGCGGAAAGAATTTGAAACTGTTATTGCGACATGATATGGTAGTCGGTCTGAACAGAAGAATCGGTGAAAAATCCGAGATCGAAATTGTGCGTGAACCTTGCATGGCTGGTAAGCAATCGAGGAAACCGTTTTCTATACGTGAGGAAAGACGGTCGACGAGTGTGCTGGAGCTCGTTCATTCAGACGTTTGCGGTCCAATGACGCCGGTGGGCATCGATGGTGAGAAATATTTTGTAACTTTTATCGATGACTGGAGTCGGTTCACGGTTGTATGCTTGATCAGTTCGAAAGATCAGGTTGTAGAAGTGTTTCGGGAATACGAAGCAATAGTTTCCGCGAAGTTCGGTAAAAGAATCTCTCGTTTTCGTTGTGACAATGGAACAGAGTATAAGAATCGTGCTTTCCTAAATTTTTGCAAGCATAAAAGTGTTCAGATAGAATGGACAGTTCCTTATACGCCAGAACAGAACGGCACCAGCGAGCGTATGAACAGGACGCTCGTGGAGAAGGCCCGCTCTATGCTGGAAGACACTGGAGTGAACAAGACGTTTTGGGGTTCGGCAATACAGACAGCAGCGTTCCTATCAAATCGTAGTCCAGCTAGTGCTATCGATGTGGGCAAGACACCTTTCGAGCTGTGGGAAGGGAAGAAGCCGAATGTAGAAAAATTACGTGTTTACGGATTGGTTGTGTATGTGCACATTCCGAAGGAGTTTCAGAAGAATTTCGACACGAAATCATGGAAGGGAATTTTCGTTGGGTATTCCCATAATGGATATCGTGTTTGGGATCCAAGAAAACGACAGATTGTGGTTGCACGGGACGTTATTTTTGTTGAGAACAAGTGCCGAGAGCTTGAGGATTCTGGAAGAAGTGTATACGATGACAATGACATTGTACGAGTTCCTGTGTGTTCTAGAGAATCGGACACTAATGCTGCTTCGGATGAAGGTGAATTGAACCAAGAACAGGCAGAAAACAGTGTTTTGGATGAAGAACATGAAGAAGAGGAAGAAGATAATGAAGGTGGTTACGAATGTTGTGCCGATGAGACGCTCCGTGATCCAGAAGCAACTGGAGAACAAGATGCGAGGTCGAATGAACGGCATTCTCAGCGAAATCGCAGTGCACCGTCCTGGCATCGTGATTATGATATGGATATCACTGGTTACGCATTGCATGCAGACAGTTATGTGGAAAACTTGCCTAGCTCTGTAAAGGAGATGCAAAAACGGGCGGATTGGCCGAAGTGGAAAGCAGCCGTTGATGAAGAAATCGACGCTTTGAATCGTAACAACACATGGACCTTAATGAAGCTACCGATAGATCGAAAGCCAATATCCTGTAAATGGGAGTTCCGGGTAAAGCGAAATGGAGAAGGAGCAGTTGATCGCTACAAAGCACGACTAGTAGCTCGTGGTTTTACGCAGCGTCAAGGGTTTGACTACTTCGAGACGTATTCTCCGGTGGCTAAGTTGGATACGCTACGTGCAGTGCTGGCTATTGCAAATCACAGGAAGATGGTTGTCCACCAAATGGACGTGAAGTCTGCGTTTCTCAATGGATCGGTTACAGAGGTAATATATATGACTCAGCACGAAGGATTTGAGAAGGGTAAAGATCTCGTTTGTCGGTTGAATAGATCGCTATACGGACTTAAACAAGCGTCAAGGGCATGGAACGAGCGGTTCCATCTTTTTGTGGAGAAACTGGGTTTCCGACGATGCGATAGTGATCAGTGTTTATATGTGAGAGGAACTGCAGAAAAACAGGTGTTTCTTTTGCTGTACGTGGATGACGTATTGCTCATTAGTCCAAACCTGAAACTGGTGCAAGTAGTGAAGCAGTGTTTTTCAAGAGAGTTTGAGATGACTGATATCGGGGAAGTGGACTGTTTTCTCGGTATGAAGATAGAACGGAACGTTGAAGAACGGTTTTTGCGAATAAGTCAACGAAGTTTTCTTGAAGGACTACTGAATCGGTTTAACATGAATGACTGCAAGCCGGTATCAACACCGATAGAGTGCCGGTTGCGTCTGAATAAAGGAGAGGAAGCAAAGCGTACGGACAAACCGTTTCGTGAGTTGGTTGGATGTTTAATGTACGTCACGTTAACATCACGACCAGACCTATGTGCTGCTGTGAACTATTTCAGCCAACTCCAGAGCTGTCCAACAGAGGAACACTGGGTGTACCTGAAACGCATTTTACGGTACATAAGTGGTACATTGGATCTTGGATTGATTTTTCGTGGTGACGATGGAGAACCTGAAGTTGAAGCATATTCCGATGCAGACTGGGGTAACGACCTCATGGATAGACGTTCGTTGACTGGGTACGTTTTTCGCGTACAAGGATGCACGGTCAGCTGGTTGACAAGAAAACAACCAACGGTTTCTCTATCGTCGACTGAAGCCGAGCTTGTTGCACTATGTGTCACTGTATGCCATGGAACCTGGATGACTCGACTCTTGCGGGAGCTTGGACTGAAGCTGGATAAACCGATCGTTTACTACGAGGATAACCAGTCAACTATTCGTGTGGTGGAGGACGACCGAGATGTAGGTAGACTGAAGCATATTGACATCAAATTCCGTTTTGTACGACAACTCATTCAGCAAGGACAAATACTGGTCCGGTATGTTCCAAGTGCCAGTCAGTTAGCCGATATTATGACGAAAGGATTGCCAGGAAAGTCTTTCCTGCAGCATCGTACCAATCTAGGGTTGGTAGGTTCCGGAAATTGAGCGAGGGTGTTGAGGAACCAATTTCCTACCCCTTACTCTATGGTAGTATTAGTGTGTTCATCCTTTTGACGTTTATGTACGCTCATGTATTGTCTGTCATTCTATGTTTTTAATAACAATAACGAACCAGTTTTACAATTAAAGATGTCTTACGTGAAGTGAATAGAAAACACCGCGTTAAGTTTTATTCCGGTTAATTGTTCCGAAAAACCCATTAGAACTTCCTCTTAAAGTTTATAAGCATATCGAATAGATAATATTTGTAAATCGTTATGGCAAAAAATTATTAGATTTTCAAATACATTCGTTATGATTATTTTTATCCGTGTAGGTTTTATTTTCACACAATATTTGAGGGTGTGTTGGTGTGAATCATTAAGCTTGGGACCAAGCTTGGTTCTGGTGTGCTAGTACTTCCTGAACCAAAAGATACGTTCATTTTCTTCATGACTATCCGCCCGCTGATAGTAATGTTAAGCCCAACAAACTTACACATTCGAATATTCCTGAATCCCCCCTCTCCCCATACTGCGTGACATGATTATTGGACCTTCCAATAATTTAAAATAAGATTCAACGCCTGGAATCTAATTTCAAATCCTTCCTTCAATTTTTTTACTCTTCCGACGCCACGATGAATTTGAAATCGTACTGAAAACTACCAGGTTGTTGTTTGTATTGTTTTGTATAGTGGTCTTCAAGCATACACACAGGTTGATGATACACATATGACAGATGTGTAAAAATTATGGCTCTTTAACTATGAAGCATGGCTGATTCAATTCCAAAATTACTTCGAGCTAAACATATTTCGTGGTTGAAACAAAAATGTGTTCAATGTAGGTATCATCTATCGAGATTGTTATTTCAGTCCCCCGTCATTTCTTTCCATGTGTATATTTGGTTGTTTGTTTGTCGCGCTGCTTTGGTCAGCAATTACAACAAAAATTAAAATTGCAACAGTATTGTAATTAATTTGGGAAGTTTTTGTAAAACTTAAAAAATGTACAATTCCAATTAAGTCCCGAGGTTTTCAAAAAAGTTCCGAGAATTTAATTGAATTACAGTGAAGTTAAAAGAACTTCTGAGAACTGGGAAAAACCAATTCCAGAGAACTTCAGTTCTCGAGCTCGAGAACTTTAGTGAAGTTCTAAATCCGCAAGGAAGTCCCAAAAATTTCAAATAACCCACTTTAATTTCAGAGAATCAAGGAAATTCAGGGAAGTCCCTGAAACTACAGATAAATCCTCAAAACTTAGGAAATCGATTCACTGAACTTCAGAGAAGTTGAAATATCAGAGATACGGGACTTGAATGGATGATACAAACAAGGTCTAGAAAATAACTCCTGATCGTTGTGAAGTTTTAAGAAAATATTGAATGAACTTTTCCAAGATTTTTCATATCCTTAAGTCTCTATGAAATAATTGCTGAGCAATTTGAATCATGAAACAATATCTGACAGGTGTGATTTGAATTGATGGTTCATCATCATCTTGGCTTTATGAAGTCCCTACTGGTACTAACGCCTGTATCTTAGTTGAAGAACATAGTGTTCTAGATGCACTTTCTCAGTTATTAATTGAGATTTTTCCATGCCATGTAAATTTTTTGCAGTAGTATGATTGTGTGGCAAGTATAAGCCACATCCAGCATGTGGCTGCGCCTTTGCCGACTGAGCTAAGGAAGGACTTAGATTGTTATTATGCTGTATGAAATCACTGTGCATCTTGAAGTCTTGTGCATAGGACTTTCTGCAAATCTTTGACACCCTAAAGGACTTGGAAATAGTTTCTGAGCTAACTGGTTTCTAAAAAACGGAACGTGATTTAAACTTTTGAACTGTTGAAGACCTTCAAAATAATTCCTGATGCATCCTGCAGTCTTGAAAAAAAAATATTTCTCGGAAACTTTTTCAAACAGACGTATGTCATTTTGTAAACAAAGAGGGGAAGTAAGAATCAAAAGTAAATTTCTCGAAATTCTCAGCACCCTCACATAAAGAAGCAGCACAATCATGTAAAGCAATGTTATTCCTTGTGTTGGTGGCCCTAGTTTGCATGAAAGTGCTAAGGGTTTCGAAAAATTTACGTTTGAATCTTACTTCCCCTCTTTGTTTACAAAATGACATACGTCTGTTTGAAAAAGTTTCCGAGATTTAGAGGATTTCTTTGAGCTCTTTGATATATTTAATGTCTCTGAAATAAATTCTTAGCAATCTGTTAATATTTCCACAAAACAACATTCGTTTTCGCTACTTGACCGAACTGCATCTGCTTAAATTTCGCAAGGCTTATTATATTTCTGCTAAGGGTAAATATCGTATACGTTATAACAAACACGGAATCGGTCGTCAGCAATAAGCGAAATAATCCTGGAATGGTTTGTGGTTATGTTTCATCATTCGTGAACAGAATCATGATAACATGAATGGATTTTTATTTTCAGATGTTTTCTGTGTATGAATTGGCTTATTTTTCTCTGTGTATGAATTTGCACACACACCAAATTTTGTTTTTTCGTTTCAGCAAAATGATTTGCTGGTTTTTAACCAGCAATTCCTTTTTTGCTGAAATCCAGCAATTGGTTTTACCAGTAACTGAAAAACACCAAATGTCAAAAATGTTGCTGAAATCCCAGTAACCCTTTTAACCTGTCAAATATAAGTATATTTGTGGGAGTAAACTGATACTGTTTTTTTTTCTTTTACTTATTTTTGGATTTGCATTTATGTATACATTCATATGAGCTATATTGAATAAAAATGGATCTGCAGTAAACTCCTTCAACTGTATCGTTGATTGTGAATGTAAGCAAAGATTGATTTACTTTATTATCTTGAATGCATTTGTCAATATAAACATGTCCGAAAAAGTTGCCTCAGCTTTATTTTTATTTATTGTTTAATTTTTAATTGAATATTTATTTAGTAAACATTGCGCTGACATTTCAGCAAAAAAAATTGCTGGCAATACAGCAAATTACGAGGATTGTAGGTTTGCTGATCGTTCAGCAAGCAAGTTTGCTGAAATTACAGTGAAGTGCTGTCAGTTTCATGAAATTTGTTTTTGCTGGAATAACAGTAACATTAATTTTGCTGGATAGATTGCTGGTTTTACAGCTCGGCAAAATACAACAAAATTTTGCTGATTTCCAGCGAAAAAAAATGAGTGTGCATGTTTACCACTCAAAAATGTCCAGAGTGTCAAATAAATTATTTGTTAGACTTGAGCAAATATATTTGTCAAAGGGTATAGCACTATTTGACAAATTATCAAATAATTGGAATGACAAACACAAACCAAACATTTGCCATAGCATTATTAGGTCAAATATATTTGGCGATCACACGTTGGTCAAATATATTTGACCAAATTTGCCAAATATTTGGCGTTTCGTCA
>JASCZW010011695.1:0-31083 GCA_034211315.2 Aedes japonicus
AGACTTTTACAGACATTTGAAATATTTTTTAAATTTCAAATAAAGGTACTCTATGAAGTTCGGATTTAAAACGTACGAGGATCTGAACAGTATAGAAGATACGGTAAGAAGCTTTGTTGAAATATTTTTAATTACCGTAGGTATCATTTAAAGTAGAAATCCTTGAAGAAACGAAAGCGGTGGGCCACTTGGAGACACAATGGGCCCGGAGATAAGTATTGTATAGGTCCTTTCTGAGGGTAACATGGAGTCCCTACTTATGGTAGTGTTCAATCCCACGCGTGTTCAAACCCATGCGAAAAATTACTGTCAAAGCGTTGGTAATATTGGTCCTTTGCTATTAAGTCACAACGAAAATCAAGGTTCACAACAATACAAATCATATTTGAGAAACTTAGAGACTTTCTCGAAAAAAAATGTCTCCTATGGTCAGGTAGAAATTTCTCAGAAGTATTGGGAGCAAGCAGGTCATGCAAGAAGAACCTCCAAAAATTCATTACCGAAGTTCAAGATCATACTTACAAGAATTTCAAGACAGAACTTTCTCAAGAATTAGGAGAGGACTTATCAGAGCTTCAGGAAGAAGTGTAGGGGAGAAAACTTCTCTGAAGCTTGGAATTTTTCAGAGGTTTTGGAGTTCTTCCCAGAAATTCAAGATTGAACTTCCCAGGAAGGGCACTACCAATAATTTCTCAAAAAATCAGGAAAAAAAACCTCAGGACGATGCGTTATAGAAGTTGAGGAAAGAACTTCTCTCAAGTTCAGGAAATAACATCCCAGAAGTTCCAGAAGAAACTTCTCGAAATGTTAGTTGGAACTTCCTAGAAGTTCTTGGCAGCTTTTTCAAAGCTCAGAGGAGAACATTCTGCATTACAGAATAGGGATTTCTCAAAATTCTTTAGAGAGAAAAGAATGAAACTTTCCAGGAGCATTGGGGGTACTTCCTTCTAATTTGAGCACGAATTTCACAATAGTTCCGTAACAAACTTCCCCAAAGTTCTGGAGAAAACTTCCCAAAAGAGAAGAGGACTTTTCAGAAGTCCAGGAAGAAACTTCAAGAACAAATTTAAGGGAATTTTCCTAAAAAAGTTGGAATAAAATTTCCTTCGGATGAGACCAATCAGAAGTTTGGAAAGAATAAGCTCAAGAAAAAACTTCCCCGAATTTCAGGAAGAAGGGCACTATCTGTAGGGTCAAGAAGGAATTTAAAAAAAACAGTAAAGAACTCCTCAGAAGTTCACAAGAGGACTTCTCAGAAATTGCGAAGAGACCAAAAGTTTAGTTGAAACTACCCAGAGAGCTTCCCTAAAGTTCCGAATCGAACATTCCAGCATTTCAGAATGAGAACTTCTCGAAGTTCACGGAGTTATGGTAGATTCTTTTGATAAAATCAGGGAGAAACTTTCCAGAAGTATAGGAGGATCTTTCTAGTTGTTCTAGCAGGAATTTCTCAGAAATTCAGGAACAAACTTCCCCGAAGTTCAGGACAATACTCCCCTGAAGTTCAGAAGAGATTATTTCAGCAGTTCAGAAAAGAACTTCTCAGAAGTTCAGGAAGAAACTCCTATCAACTTAAGAAGATTTTCCAAGAAATTCTGGAGAGTACTTTCTCAAAGTCTTGCAGAAACTCCCCTCGTAGTTCAGGATAGGACTCAACAGAAGTTTAGAAAGTAACTATGTTCAGGAAAAAAGTTACCAAATGTTTCTGGAAGGTAAGGATGGGTTCTTAGATGTGAATTTCGAAGAAAATAACGAGTGACTGCCAAAAAGTTCATGAGGAATTTTGCCTGAAGTTTAGGAGAAAACTTCCCAGAATAAAACAAAGAGCCTTGCAGAAGATCAGGAGAGAGTTTCCCTGAAATTTAAGAGATAATTACTGACTAACCGAAGAAGCAGTCTATACAAAAATCATTCATCTGACCATAATGACATTGATGATCATGAGTGATGATGACACCATATTAAAATATGGTACACACCATCAATGCTTATTGTTGAATCAAAAAAGAAAGTCTGTTGAATTTATCAAATGAAAACTAAATTTTGATTTAAAAAAATACAAAACTGGATAGAGCGTTATAGGGAGAAAAAAAACTACAGAAAATTGTGTCAACTATGTGAATGATTCAAACTTCAGTGTCACTTGAAAAATATGAAACAATAGTGTAAGGTTGCATACAATCCAAGAAATAGATGCAGACATGTTTACATAATCACACAAATGGCGATAATGACATAACTCGCTCTCTTATAACGTCTTTTTGTTGAAAGAAGTCTAATATTCTTTACAGACTTTTATAGACATTCCCAGACATTTCAAATTTTTATCACAGACTTTTGAAAAAAATATCTGGCATCCCTGCACGTACCAGTTCTGGGAAAACGTCCCTTCCGTGACTTCATTTAAAAAACGCTTTTTAAGAAACACTTTTACGAGCGTATTTATAGAGACGATTGTCATTGGAAAACTAGGAAATTCAAACTAAAAATTCATTTACGCTAGAATCTGGGGAGATTCCACATTCTAGCGAAATCCGAACATTTAGACGCGGGACTTGGCCAGAAAACTTGATGTTTTGCAAAGTTACGATCAGACGGCCAAAACTTATCCAGATTTTAAACGTACAAGGTGCAGAACTTTCTAAATTGAGATGAACGCCAGAAGAGTGTTGCCAAAACGCATTCCCGGAATTTCTTGGAAGTTTGATAGTGATCTTGGATAAATCACGAAAACGTGTGGGCGAATGGAAAGGGCGTTTAATTATAGGCTTTCTGAGCGTAATCTTGCAGGCGTAATAAAAAATAAAGGACAGCTTATCGTCAATCGTGACCTCAAGATACCTCAAAGACCTCTTGGATTCAATTGTGCAGTTGCCTGAAACTCTGGGAAATTTGATAGAGATTTTGGATAAATCATGAAAACGTCTGGGCGAATGGGAAGGGGCTGTTTATATTATTATTATTTTAGGTGGGTGACCATAGAGGATTTCTAGCAGGCGTAATCGACGTGACTGATAAAGGACAGCTTATAATTATCGTCGATCATGACCCCAACATACCTCACAGACCTCTTCGATTCGATTGTGCAGTTACCTGTACTGATCGTCGCATGTTGCTCCGACTTTCGATTATTCAAAACCGTGACCTCAGTCTTACAGTGGGCTAGCTCCAGTATCCTGGAAGTCATCCATCTCTCCACAATGCCAATGAAGTGCGAGGCCGTTAGCTCCACCTCTTCAATGAATTCACCACATATCTCCAGAGTAATGTCGTCCGCGAATCCGACTATCTTCACCCTGTTCAGGAACTCAAGCCGTAGTACCTCATTGTACATCGTGTTCCATAACACCGGACTCAGGATCGAACCTTGTGGGACGCCTGCAGTGATCTGGACACGTTTCCGGCCTGCTTCTGTGTTCTATACCAGTACGCGATTCTGCAAGTAGCTTCCAAGAATCTTGTACAAGTACCCAGGAACCTCAAGGCGTTGAAGCGAGTTGACTATAGCCTCCCAAATGGCGCTATTGAACGAATTTCTCACGTCAATGGTGACCACTGCACATTAGCGGACTCCTCGCCTCTTGCGCTGGATTTCCACTTCGGCTGTCTTGGTGACGTACAGAATAGAATCCACCGTCGTTTTCCCTTTGCGGAAGCCAAACTGATTGTTAAACAGACCACGTATACCCTCCGTGTATGTTGTCAGTCTGTTGAGGATTACCCTCTCGAGCACCTTTCTCGCTGTATACAACAGACATATAGGTCTGTATGCCGATGAATGCTCTGGTAGCTTTCCCGTCTTTGGTAGCAACACTAGGGTCTGCATTTTTAAGGCGTCCGGAAAGACGCCCTCGTTCAGACCTTTGCATCACCACCCTGTACATTTCGGGATCCAGCAAGATAGCCGCCTTGATGGCCAGGTTCATAATACCATCCGGTTCCGGCGCTTTGTTCACCTTTAGCGGCTATTGCAATGAGTTCGTCATTTTTCACCGTCACTTCATCTCCGTTATCAATGTCCACGTGGTCAGGGATGCCCAGCTGGGTCACCCATTCCTCCATCGCTATGATAGCGTTATGGTCTGAGATACTGGAACGCTGGCCATGGGACAAATCAACGTCAGCGGGAGGTCAGGGACTCGGGTCGTTGTTCGGAAAGAATCCCCTCGCGATCACCTGCAACAGCTCTGGTGATTGCTCGGTGGGAGATGCTGTCCCTCTGGGTTTGGCCCTTACTACCCGATAGGTGTCACCCCACAGGTTCGTATTGGCCCAGTTCGTATTGACTCAGGCCCTCAAAGCAGGCTCGCTTGCTTTCCTTTATCTTCCTCTTTGTGAGGCCTTCGTGGTGACTAGCGCCCTTCTACGCTCGATTCTCTCGGCGTCTCACCGCGCTCTTTGCATCTTCCGTCTTGCGAGGAGGCATGTCCTTTGCAGGTCGGCGATCGAATCCGTTCACCAATACACCGTCCATCTTGCATTCCTTGGTTACACTTCCCATGGCATGGTCGCATCTCACGCTCATGTAAGTGCCATAACGAGTCGTTCGCCGTAATGCTCCTGGGTTTTGCATAAGTTTCGTTCCCTCTCAAGCGCCTCTTTCAATGTCTCTACGTCAAAGTAGGACGTCCTCCATCTGCGGGCGAATGGAGTGGATGCTTCTCCTTCCACACGCTGCCTTGTATTGTGGACGATACAATGAAGAACTGCCAAGAGGTCGCTATGGGCGTAGCCATCATCCACCCTTCAATTATTAAGCAGCCCAGGACTGCTAAATGTTACATCGATTATCGATTCTCTCCGTTTCTATTGTAAGTACTCTTACTACCCACATTGGTTAGGTCTACCTTGAGCCTAGCCAAGGCCTCCAGAAGAATCTGGCTTCTGGGGTTGGTAAGACGGTTCTTCCACTCAAGCGTCCAAGCGTTGATGTCCTCCGCTATTACCAACGGGCTTAGGCCAGTTAGCTCAGTTGTCATACGATCGAGAATGTTAGAAAACTGTTCAATCGACCATCATAGTGGTGCGTTTCAGCTGCAGAAGAACACCCCAATCACGTTTACAACCGTGAAGCCTTCTTTTGCGGTAGACACAACCTCCTGAACCGGGTACTTGCCCGTCGTTCATATCTGTCCGTTTCCGGCTGGTATGCGGGGTGGGTTGATGCTGACTCGCGAACTGCAGCCTTACAATGGTGCAGGTTTAGCACAACAAGCATTTGAGGGAAACCTTTGCAATCCCGCACCTTGTTGCTTTTCGCGCCTGCCGCAACCCTCATAGTTTGCCACCCGAGTGATCCCGAGTGGACCCTTCCGCAGACGTATGTCTGTGGCGGCAACATCGACCTTGCATTGTTCCTTCAGTGCAGTGGAGATCTCATCTGCCTCGGTGATCTCATCTAGGTTCTTACACTGGATCTTCACCTGCGAGACGAGGGCCCACTCACCTAAGGCCTACCTTTCCAGGTCTCTATTAGCGGAGCCATTTAGCTCTGTCGCCTTCTTAACTCAGGAGTATCTCGCCGGTGTGGGTACGGCGTATCTCCGCACATCGGCGCCTGGGTCCATTCCCACGCAACGCTTTCAAGATCTCGGAGTACTTCGACGCATTGGTCTTGACGATGAGAGCCTCTCCGCGATTACGCTGTCACTTTTCCATTTCACTTTTAGTCATATTCATCTTTTTTTGGACCTTGGTCCAGTGGCTATCCCTGCCACGTTTGGGGTCGTCATTCGTCCCCCTCTTAGCACTAGCGTTTGCTTCTGTGCTAACAATTGTAGTTGTCGTCGGCGCTTGAAACAACTCTAGAGCTGGCCTTTGGGGCTGGGATTAGCGTGGAGGATGGACCCTCTCACCCCACCGCCGTTTCACCCGGGACTGACTAGCCCGCTTGGAGGTCCCTACTCCCATGGTAGATGGGGTGGAGTCTCTCACTGAGACGGACTCTTCCGACTGACTCTGCTTCGAGGCTATCTCCTTCGCTCTTTCTATGGCTGCTAGCCGTGCCAACTCTTTGGCACTTTGCTCGATTAAGAGCTTGGCTTCCAGCTCGTCCTTTTTCTTGCATGCAGCCTGCAGTATCATGCGTTGCCTAAGGAGGCTAAGTTTAACGTCCTTAGCAATTCTAATAAACAAGCTTTATTTGTCCAGTGTATATTTGATTCTCTCTTGCGTTTCCTTGTTTCCTTTACCACACACATACACCAGCCGGAAATTTACTGCGTCAGCCCAGTGTAGAAGATATTAGTGAGCAGTGTAATTCGGGTGAACTTAAATAAAATAAAGTTATATATATAAACCAGTAGATGAATTATTACAGAAATGTTGCTGCACGATGACGCAAAGTCGATGATCGCATCCAACTGTTCGGACACCTCCATTATTTTAGGAAGGGTTTCCCGCATCCTATCCTTGGCCCGGATGAGTCCAGGCCCATCCATGGCCACGCCTAGTCTGGTGGCACCTGTTTCCGATGCCGCTTTACGCGGTGGGTCCTCACTAGGCCGCCTTTAACAAACGGATCCGCTTTCACCTGGGGTTTCGTCGCTTCTAAGGTATTACCCTCCATTTTGTTGAGTTCCTCTCCAGCTGCTATCCAAGCCCACGTTAAATAGTAACTATAGTGATCCCATGGTTATCTACGCAAACTTGAAAGCCAAAACCGATTCCCGGAAACTCTGGGAAGTTTGATAGAGATTTTGCATAAATCATGAGAACGTCTGGACGAAAGGAAAGGGGCTGCTTCTCTCCAGTTTCTCAAGTGTACTACACTTCCTAGATCTAGCTTTGCTTGGTCTAAACCTAGTTCACTGTACTCCTTTGCGTATTTTACCGGCCGGATTCAACGCAAATACCATTTTTGCGGGATGGTTGTCTGGCATCCTTAGAACTTCATGGATATTGAGTTCACCATAGACATGCACCAGGTCGTGGTTCTTTTTTCTTAGCCTAAGATGGTCCTTCGAAAACTCCAAGTGCTTGCAAGTCCTGCTCGAGCATTGTCCACGTTTCAAACCCGTAGAGAACTACCCGGTTTATCGGTTAAGTGTAACCACCGGGAGAGATGTTTTCCAGACCGTAGGGTCTTGTGGAGCTCGTAGTAAGCACGACTTCCGGCTATAATGCGTCTCCGAATTTTTCTACTGCTATTGTTATCCAACGTCACCAGATTCTGTGAAAACCTTCATCCGTAATAGATTCAGCCCAGCGCGGCCAGCCAGCAGCAGCGAACAGAGAAGTGGAACTTCTTGGACCCCGTTGTTTCGCTATCCCGTGTTAAGTGTATCGAATGTTTTGGTGAAATCTTACGGACAGAAATAGTTCAATTCGTGTTTTTTTTTTTTTTGAGGTTTTACGGAATCGGTCAAGAAAAGCTCCGTTCAGCTACAGAAAATGTCGCTGGAGGTGTGCTACACACCCGCTTCACTTTACTCAATTTTTGAGTACAATTGAATGCTATCTCTTTTTCTCTCCTGGAAATGTTACTCAATATTCGTTAAAAAGTGGATCTACTCAAAAATTGAGTTGATCCACTTTTTAACGAAAATTGAGTAGCATTTCGATGAGAGAAAAAGAGATAGCATACAATTGTACTCAAAAATTGAGTAAAGTGAAGCGGGAGTGTAGAAAGCGGAGCGGGATCTGAACACAGGGTACGGGACGAGTTTTAAGCAGCTTATGCATATTATTTGGGGATATTTGTTGAAGCTGAATGAAATCTCCCAGCAAACACAAAATCGTATATGATAGTGGATGAGAGTGCAAAGTGGAGGCGATATACGTACATGCGTCCATTTGATGTCATGTAAAATGTACGTATATCGCCTCCACTTTGCACTCTTATCCACTATCATGTACAATCCTGTGTTTGCTGGGCTATTATTAGAACTACCAAAATGTTTGCTTACCAACCTATGCTTACTTCTTATCTATCGGAACATACCTTCAGAAACAAGCATGAGACTTGCAGGGACTTATTAACAGCATTTCGATCATGAAAATGTTTTCTTCAGCTCCGCAATCTGTACATAAACTGATAATATTGTATGAGTGAGATTCCGTGTATGAGTGGGAGGGCGAAATTAAATAGGCCAGTTCACAATTTGCTTCAAACGTCAATTTCCTATAATCGCTCCTACGTTTGACCCATCCGCTCACGAAAAAAAAAACCAATCGCAACAAACCTAGATGTGGGAAGGAGCTGGTGTAGTCGTTCCCTCCGATACACGAGAACAAATGCAAAATACGCAAAGGCAAAATTTGAGCAAACTTTTTCAGCAGGTGGAAACTGTACCTGTAATTGTGTGTGTAAATGGTGTATGGAATCAAATTGCGACACACACAAATATTTGGCAAAATACGCCCGTTCAAAAAATCATCTTCAAACTTTCAGAGAATAAAATAAAGCATTTTATGAATATTTTCCGATGTATGTTTTATTCAATTTCAATTCCATATCCAAATGCACGAACCATCTTCTTTACACTACTCATAAGGTCCTGTACAACATTTGGACCAACTGTACCTACCGTATTGTGCCGTTCATCGCGGTTGGGCGCCTTTTGGACTTTGCACGTTTTTTCGCATCTTGCACGAAACTTTTGGTTAGATTTAGTTTCTTCGCCACATCTTGAACTGAACTGTTGGGATTCGTCTCGAAGGTTCGAACTACCCGCTTGTGATCCTTATCACTATACGGAGATCCAGATGGTCAAAGGTTCGTTGTACCGATTTAAAACACGAGACACCGTAGAATGTACCATCACCAGCTTCCTGTTGATGGCACGATGAGAAAGATCCGGATTTTCGAGATACGTGCGCAAAATTTCATCTGCTAGTGAAGCTTACACAGTGTAAACGAATACATATTGAACTTATTCCACCCAAAATTTCAATAGAAAATACCCAACGGGTAAAAAGTTACAGCCATTTAACAGTGGTGCTTAGATTCCATACAACCTTTACGGCAGTCTTGATAAAAGTCATGCTCGTTACATTCAAAAGCGTGGATTTTCGGGCAACATAACATTGACTACCTATAAGTTCCATGCGGAAATCTACTGATAACTCGTGACAACAAAGAAGAATGAACTTTCGATTTTCAAAATGTTTTGATATTCATTTATGTAAACAGGTTCATTTTCAATGTGAATTTGGAAATATCAGAAATAAAAATCAATAAACCACAATGAACATCAACTACCCAGTCCAGTCCAGGGTATTCTTGCTAAACATTGCTAGCATCTATTCTTATGGGACAAAGATGACGGCCCAGGTTGTTCCATGTTTGTTTAAGGATTCAAATTCACTGAATAATAAACACAATCATCACAAAAGATGAAATTCAGATTTCGTCTAATGAAATTCATGCTTACCGATTGATAATCAAAACAACAGTGACAGCAGACTTTTGACCCGCACTTCGAGCCGACTTCAGGCATTGCAGCAAACAAAATTCAGTTGGCATAGAAGTGACAACCGGGAAAGTAAACATCATCATTACACTGGTATAAAATCATATTCACTTCTCATGGATATTTTTATGAAAATGCTAGGCACTGGTGTACGGTGTACTCATACGTTTTTGATTAATCAAAACCAATAATATATGTTGAATGACTGGTCGAAAATAGATAGGCGTAAAAAGTGACAATTTCCAGTGCTCCGTGTTCCGAAAGTAAATGAAATGGCAGAATCAGACGACTTAGGTGTTTAAGTATCAACATAGAAACTTATGAGGTTGACGAAGGACTCTTTGTTGATGTGTAGAAATTAATGTCGTCGAATTAATAAATTTCTACTATATTTTGTGCAGTGAACCGAACTAGTGAAAACTATGGAGTGCAGACCAAGCAAAAGTACACAGAAAAGTCTCAAATATGAAGCAAAACTCGCTTAGCATTCTCCACTGCAGTAATGTAATTAATGATGATTAATTAATTAAAAATGCAATTTCAAAAAAAATCGTAATTGTTGGACTACAATCACGATAGCTTTCGAACGAATGTGTGAAATAACGCCTTTCTTTCATCATAGTGTGTATTTAAACAAGTTCTAAAAATTAACACACCGTTTTCATAAAACTTGAAATGAAAGAGTTAGGCGATAAATACTATTTTTTCAGGGCCACCCTACTATAAAGCGTCAAAACGATCATAACTAATGACACAAAAGACCTATGAATATAGTTTCTGTGGCAAAGTGTGCACTGGCTAGGTCAACCGACTGCATAACCAATGGTTGCTATTTGCTTGCTGTAGTGTCCGCGGCCTGAATTTTCTCCTCCCGACATTTTTAAAATTTTGGGAAGTAAATAAAACCAAACTGTTCGTCTCAAAAATCGTCACAAGAATGATTTCGAAATAAACCTAACTGTACCTGATCGTACTATCTCTTTCAGATCAGTTGAATGCATTCTCATTTTCAATCTCCCTCTCACCTTTTTTTTTACCGAAAACCCACTATTGCCCTTTCACTCATTTTTTTTTTTTTGACCAAGATTCCATTGCTTGGCCCTTTCAGTTCATCGAGTAAATATAGTTTTTCCTCGAATCAAAAACCTAGCAACCGCTGTGAAAAGTTTTTACTCAATTTTTCAGTAGCGGTAGAAACGACATTTTACCTTATCTTAGCAACACTTTCTACGAACGTGTTGAGGCTTTATCTCTGGCCGTTTGTTTTGATTCCTTTCCTTTTACTTGTGAAGTTAACAAGTGAGCAAGAATCAATTGGCTGTGATGGTATCACAGATTCGTAAAATGAAAAGTAAGTAGTACAATAATTTTCCTGGCTTCGAAGTATATTTACTCCATACTCTACACTTGCCACCACCAACAACTAACCTAATCTGCTATCTGCAACTTATCCACTATGTGGCCATCCTTATACCACGTGCATAGTTGGGGAGAGCGGAGGGGGTGCTAAGTGTCCACGACCATACATTTTATTTCAAAAAAATATGAATGGTCAAAATTCAGAAATCGGTCAAATCCAGATCACGTGGTATATGGATAGCCCCTATGTACAACTCGAAAAATTAGTGTGAATTTCTGTTCAAACATGCACACAAATGGAGCGTCACATAACATTCACATTTAAATTATAAATCGTGTAATTTTCTGGGACATTCCATATGTTGTCCACAATGTTGTATGCAAAAGCTCATCCTTGTTAGAACTCTCTCATGCAAGCTGCTCCTTTGTGTGGAATGAAGTACAATTTTTCATGGTCTGATATTTACATCACCCTCAAAATTCAATTTATTTATTTTTGCTGTGTAGATATATGTTCACATGGTTGGTATGCCGTGTTGCAGTTCGGCTCGAATTAACTTTTAATAATATTTAGTTTATTGAATGTCCAACGGGCTTGCTACACACTTAGAAAATTTCACAGTTTTCGGTAATTTTTTACCGAACTATCAACAGCTGAACAGTTCGGTAATCCGATTCAACGGATTTCGGTTAAATTTCCAAGTTCCGGTAATTTATATACCGCAATACTGTAAAATTTAACCGAAATCCGGTACATCGGATTACCGAACGTTCAGTTGTTGAAAGTTCGGTAAAAAATTACCGAATACTGTAAAAATTTCTAAGTGTGTAGTGTTAAATGGAGAGTGACGTAAATTCTACGTAAAATGAATTTAACTAGCTTTACGTGTACGCAAATAAAAAGAAACATTGAATTTTCTGCGTTATCTATTGCACATGAAGGGAATGCTAGATTTGGCAGACAAATAATGGCATATTTCATGTAAATAGTAGGCAGATAACGCCTGAATCTAGCATGTTGTATGAAATATTGCAAACATTGTTGTATGGCACATGAAAGATTGCAAACAATTTCGTTGTTTACGCTTCTTTTGGTTTAGAATTGAACGAGGGGAAATTTTTTTTTTTATAGACAATGACTTTTGGAAATAGTTTCCCATTTTTCTCGAATAGAATTCACTATTTCGACCGCCAACTGCATACCTGCCTCGGTACCAATCACCCACCGAAAACTATGAATGGTACTTTCTCCTGGAAGCACCCCGTGATCTCTCGTGCCAAGAAGCGCCAAATTCCCCTCCAAAGCAAAAACCAAAATCTCTCCCCCGAGTACCAGCTCTCCGATCTGGTGGCTCCACAGAGAACGCTCAAGCCCACACACAAATTTCCCCCAGAGCGCTGCGTTCACAACCCAAACCGAGTAAATGCGTAGGCGACGACGGTTCCGAACGCTATCACACGACACACCACACGGACGGTCGGCGGCGGCAGCGGTGGCGGCGGCGGCACTTCCTCCAGATCTAGGCTGTGAAATTTCTCAATGATTGCACGCGACTGTCATGCGCACCAACGAGGGCACGAAAAGACCCTCTCCCTCTCACACTTGGCTACATATTCTCTCCGGACACGGCTGTTGAATGCAAGCTCATCAACCACCCACCGGGAAAAAATAGGGAACTTTCCCTACGAGAATCCTCATCCCGGCGGAGGAAAATCGGGACAATGGGGATGGATCTGTTTTCAAACTTTGCCCTGCTGCAGCAGGGGTTGGTTGCGGTGGAAGGGACTAAAAGCAGCCACCGAAAACCGGGTATTGAATGAAATTGCATCCGTCGTCATCGGTTACGTGGCAACTGTGAAGTGTTTGTGGAGTGTGGAGAGGAAAATGCGCGCTGTCGATATTGGAAGACAATCGATAGAATATCGGAATGAAATTTCAGCAACCACGTGGGTTGCTGTGATGAATCAGGTGGTTCAGGGTAGCTGTCAAATTGAATCGTATTTGGGAAAACCGAAACCCTCCGCCCGCGGTCATATGCGTGAGGAGATAAGTGGAATCCGATGATTGTGATATGTGTTTGTTTTGCTTTTTTACCCTGACAAATCTGGTGCCATCTTTCCACGAGGGTGGACACCAATACAGTAATGGTCAAAATCCTGTTTTCTCCAAATTGAAAATACCAAAAAGTCATTGGGAGAACAGTTGACCAAACTTTGTTATCGTTAACCCACGCATCGAGTTGCGAAAAAAAGAAATTATAAACAAAACATAGCAAAGCTTGGTTGTTCTACTTGCATATAATCAATTGAAATGCCTTAAAATATGTTTCAATGCAGTGCGATTGTTGTAGTTCGATAGTAGTTTAATCTATAAGGATATTTGTTTTTCCTTAGAACACAAGCTGTTATTTTAAGTTAGTTTGTCACACTGGCTGGTGGCAGTTTAAAACTAATAATTATAATAGCCTCAATTTAACCCATTTCCGTCCCATATTTTCCTCAGAAACTAGAATAACAAGTCTGTCAGTGATTAAAGATCGTGAATCGGCCCATAAACAACCGAGATATGGCTATTTCCGTAAAATGTAGTTTTTTACCCAATAGCCTGACACTTCTTATGTTGAAAATCTCCTTTTTAATTTATCTGTAACTCTGCGTACCCTTAACCAAATTAGATGCAACTTTTTCCATACGATCACAAATTTACCCTAATTTTTAGAAGAGTAGCGGACATTTCGTTATTTTCCGTAGTTCCGGATTCATTATCGGGAATCGTGAAGGAAGTACCCTACCAGTGTAATGGCCAGAGTTAGAACTGTATCAAACCCTGGCTTGCGATACACCAAACTTCATGATCTTACAAAACAATACCGCTGGTAGTCAACCTGAGAGTATTCGGTCACATTGGCCACACCTGGTGACGTTGCGGATTCCGGGTTCCCCCGGGGAATGGGCGAGATATAGAACGATTCCAAACTATGGATTGTGACACATCAAACTTCATGATATTACAAAACAATACCTAAACTAAAAATAACACAAAATTAATTGAAAAATAACTCAACATTAATTTGGCGTACGAAACCATCGACCTGACGGAATAGAACTCAAATTGGGTATTATTTTTTATCCGTGTACATGTTTGCATAGAAGAAGACAAAAGATAACCGGATTGAGTGCTTGCGCATGGGACAAATCAAGGTTAAGTGCTGAAGTGTGCAGTTCAAAATGCCATTAGAGCTTACGGAATTTCAACGGGGCCGTATAATCGGTGCTCGAGAAGCGGGTGCTTCGATCGCTGAAACATGCAAACTGGTTGGTGTTGCCAGGGCCACAGTTTGCCGGATAATGTCGGAATATAAAAAAAACATGGAAAAACGTCGCCTGATAAAAGTAGCTGTGGACGGAAGCAGAAGATGGATGACCGTCAGCAACGTTCGTTGAAGCGCATAGTCAAAGCAGACAGACGCATTAGTGCTGTTAAAGCAACTGCTGCTTTGAACAATGCGCTTCAAGAACCAGTTTCTACATCAACTGTCCGAAGGGAGCTGCACGATATGAATCTTTACGCTCGGGCCATTTCTAAACCGCTAATAAAACCGCAAAACGCGGTAAACAGGAAGCGCTGGTGCAAGGATCATAAGGAATGGACGCCAGATCAATTGAACCAAGTTGTGTGGTCGGACGAATCATCTTTTACCTTGTTTCCAACTACAGTTCGAGTGTACGTATGGCGTACTCCTGGAGAAGGCTACAACCCTGGCTGCCTTCTGCCAACCGTTAAACATGGCGGGGGGTCAGTTATGGTATGGGAAGCAATATCGTGGCATTCTCTTGGGCCTTTAGTTGCTATGAAGGGAAAAATAAAGGCCAAAGATTATCAAGAAATATGGGATGACCAGGTATTTTTTAGAAAACCTTCACAATATACTTAAAATAACACAATTGCCCAACAGGTGCTGCCAATGATGAAGACCATCTTTCCTGATGGCAGAGGAATCTTTCAAGATGACAACGCTCCAATCCACACTGCTCAAATCATAAAGGCGTGGTACGAAGAGCATGACACAGACTTTCATCACATTGATTGGCCAGCACAGTCACCAGACCTCAACATTATCGAGCCACTTTGGTCTACATTAGAAGCACGCGTGAGAAGCATTTCCACCACCAGCGTCTCTAAAAGCGTTAGAGAAGGTTTTGATCGATGAGTGGTATAAAATACCTATCGAAACAATCCGAAAATTGTACGATTCCATCCCTAGGCGTATCCTAGCCGTTTTGAATGCGAATGGTGGACCCACGCCTTATTAAACGCGATTTTCCTTTGAAACGATCTATCTAATCAAAATAACTGAATTATTGTTAGCATATCCGAACTTTTATATATTTTGGAAACTATGTTTGAATAATTTGCCATTGAATCCTGATGCCCACAATAGAAACCTCAGATTCGCATTGGCATTGGTTTGAAAAATCATGAAGTTTGATGTGTTGCTAGCCAGGTTGGACATCGTTCTAAATCCAGCCACTTCCCTGGGGGAACCCGGATCCCGGAGCGTCACCAGGTCTGACCAATGTGACCGAAAACTCTCAGGTTGAGCGTTTGATGTGTCGCAATCCATAGTTTGGAATCGTTCTATATCTCGCCCATTCCCCGGGGGAACCCGGAATCCGCAACGTCACCAGGTGTGGCCAATGTGACCGAGTACTCTCAGGTTGACCACCAGCGGTATTGTTTTGTAAAATCATAAAGTTTGATGTGTCGCAAGCCAGGGTTTGACATCATTCGAAATCTGGCCTTTTCCCTGGGGGAACCCGGAATCCGGAACGTCACCAGGTATGACCAATGTGAAAGAATACTCTCAGGTTGACCACCAGCGGTATTGTTTTGTAAAATCATGAAGTTTGATGTGTCGCAAGCCAGGGTTTGACATCATTCGAAATCTGGCCTTTTCCCTGGGGGAACCCGGAATCCGGAACGTCACCAGGTGTGGCCAATGTGAAAGAATACTCTCAGGTTGACTACCAGTGGTATTGCTTTGTAAAATCATGAAGTTTGATATGTCGCAAGCCAGGTTTGATACAGTTCTAACTCTGGCCATTACACTGGTAGGGTACTTCCTTCACGATTCCCGATAATGAATCCGGAACTACGGAAAATAACGAAATGTCCGCTACTCTTCTAAAAACTAGGATAAATTTGTGATTGTATGGAAAACGTTTCATCTAATTTGGTTAAGGGTACGCAGAGTTACAGATAAATTAAAAAGGAGATTTTCAACATAAGAAGTGTCAGGCTATTGGGTAAAAAACTACATTTTACGGAAATAGCCATATCTCGGTTGTTTATGGGCCGATTCACGATCTTTAACCAGTGACAGACTTGTTATGAATTCTTGTTTCTGAAAAAATAATATGATATTTCCGATTTTCAAGTAACATAACAAATAACGAGCTGCAGAAAATTAGCACATTTGACATAACCTCAAAGTATCCGTGCTATCTATCTCCGGTGCCTAGAAGTCAAATCAAGTTTTGATTAAACAAATTCCCCGTCGAACGCTTCTAGTTTCATCAAAAACGGTTTATTATTGACCGAACTGTATCACTTTGAATCTGGACAAAATTTTGCTAGTCTTCTCCTTTTTGATCATCCCCTGTATATCCTTTGGCTATCTTACTGACTGTGTTCACACACACACCAATAGAAAAAAAAAACTCACAAATTGCATTGTATGAGTTGGTGCATGTCTTATGGAAACAATTTCAATCATAAACTAGAAGTTACTGGTTATATTTTTTGTCGTTTCACAATGGGAATATGTTCACAAAAGGCCAAATATTATTTGTAGCTAGTTAACCATCCATTAAGGTGTGGCTGAGTGTGTACCATTTGAGCCTAAAGTGTATGTTGCATTCTATTTGTCGAGCAATGCGCCAGTGTTGCGTATACGCAACATGCTGTGACGGTGTTCCTAAGCGTAAAAAAAAACCTCTAAAAATGCTAAATTTCATTAATGCATCCACAAGACTTATATTTTGATACGATATCGTCGAAAAACGGTGTGGAAAACGGTGAAAATGGGTTAAACGTAATGTAGACTAGTATGGCAATCTCCAGTCTTCAAAACATTCCACTTGGTGAAGTAAGGAGCGAGCTTTCATCTCATTGCGGCTGTCCAGTTTCGCTCGATTCTTCATGGTTTGCAGCGAAGTCACTAGGCTGAACATCCGTACCTCAGTATTGAGGAGGATACACTAGCCAGAAGCCGTCTTTTGCTACAACTAGACTGTTTTTTGACATGGTTCTTGCTGTTGCACTGATTGCCTTCACAGCCTTACGCGTTACGCAAAAGTTAAAGATTTTTTAACGATAATAACTCTCGTTTCACAGAGAGAATGACTTCACTCAGAAAAACTTACGAATTTTTTGGATTAAAATTTTAATTAAGTAAAGGGTGATACGGTCAAAATTTGGTCAAGGGAAAACGCGTGTAAATCGGTGAAATCGTTTATTTAAAAATCAAATTAAATTTCTTTTTCAAGTTCAATTAGTATAAAATTCAGAAAAATATTCAGTTAGGTTTCCGCTTTTCCAAATCCGGAATTGCCGGGCCTTACGCTTGACCCCTGCCATCAGATTTTGTACAGCCACCTTGTCCACCTTCTTCCGCCGCAGAAAGCCAGTTTGCCTTGAACTGCTGCTCGTCCTTAGCAGTTATTTTGGTCTTCTTTAGGTTCCGCTTGACAATAGCCCAGTATTTCTCAATTGGGCGGAGCTCTGGCGTGTTGGGAGGGTTCTTGTCCTTGGGAACCACCTGCACGTTGTTGGCGGCGTACCACTCCATGGCCTTTTTACCGTAATGGCAAGATGTCAAATCCGGCCAAAACAGTACGGAACAACCGTGTTTCTTCAGGAAAGGCAGCAGACGTTTATTCAAACACTCTTTCACGTAAATTTCTTGGTTGACAGTCCCGGAAGCTATGAAAATGCTGCTTTTCAAGCCACAGGTACAGATGGCTTGCCAAACCAGATATTTCTTTGCGAACTTTGACAGTTTCGTGTGCTTGAAAATATCTGCTACCTTTCCCCTTCCATTTGCCGTATAAAACTCCTGTCCCGGAAGCTGCTTGTAGTCGGCTTTGACGTAGGTTTCGTCGTCCATTACCACGCATTCAAACTTCGTCAGCATCGTGTACAGCCTCCGGGATCGCGCTTTGGCCGTCGTATTTTGTTTATCATCGCGATTTGGAGTCACTACCTTCTTGTAAGTCGTTAGTCCGGCTCGTTTTTTGGCTCGATGCACGGTTGTAGACGATACACCCAGCTTATTTGCGGCATCTCGGAGAGATAGGTTAGGGTTTCGCTTGAAACTACCGGCAACTCTCTTGTCGTCTCAGCGGCTTCCGGTTTTCGATTTCCCCCCGATCCAGACTTCCTGGCTGACGACAAACGTTTCCCAAACACTTTAATTACATTTGTAACGGTTGATTTGGCAACTTTTAGCGATTTTGCCAACTTTGCGTGCGAGTAGCTCGGATTTTCGCGATGCGCGAGCAAAATTTTGATACGCTGCTCTTCTTGCTTGGACGGCATTTTGACAACTGAAGAGTGAATTTCAAAATCCAAATAGGAGCAACATTCTACACACACACACCTTCAAAATGAGGGGTGTTCAGGTTTTTTAAATGCAAAATTGAAAGAAATACGTCAAGTTGATATTGACCAAATTTTGACCGTATCGCCCTTTACTATAAGTATAAATAGTTTTTTTTAAATGACCTTTCTTTGCTCCCATACAAATCTGCATATGAGCAGGTTGGAAATATGCAAAATTATTTTGCTTTGTTGCCGCTGTGTGGTTTTATAAGGCCCGTCGTCTCTTATGAAATTTGCTTCGTACTGCGGTCTCTCTTCTTTGTAGACAATGCTATCACCCTAGAAGCACAATTGTTGTAAGTCAGTTGAAGTTACATGAACGCAACATAATCAAGTCGCAAGCACGTCACAAGCAATCAATTATGTCACTCTGGTGTTGCTTGGGCAACGCCAGTACACAGCACACGATTCAAAATGATTTCATTGGGATATTCTAGTTCGATTAAGCGGTACGGTTCTGTTTTTCGGTCTCTGGTTACGAAGATATTTCTCGTTTCTTTTTTCTATCTCGTCCGTTTTCTCACGATCGCGCGTCTGGCTTGCAAATTATCGCCTGCACTTGCTCATCTGCAAGCCAGACTGAAGCGCAGCAATGTTTTGAAAGTTTCCCTGCTCGGCCTGTTGCCGTGGCAACGGGTCTTAAAAATCGATAATCCAAGCCGCTGGATAACTTACTTTTAAAAGACGTAAACTGTGCCTCATCATTTGAGTTGGTCGTTAAAACCAACTTAAGTTTATTTTTATTGTTACTTTAGGCATTTCATTTGAAGCTATATTCGCTAAACTCAACACAAAATTTCATATAACAAATTAATATTAAACAACTTTATTATGATTATTTTCAAATATGATCGATCGATTATGCCATATTCAAAACATAAGAATCCCTACTATGCTGATATTGTTGCTTGATTTAAATCAGCCATCTGAAAAACTCTACAGTCAAGTACTGATACATTGACAATTTTACCCATACCAATATTATACTAACGTTTGCATTAAAAAAAATTATCAAAAATTGTCGATTTTTCATGGGTCTTCACCCGCACTGACAAAACTACCCATGCAACATCAATCATAGTAACCCATGAGTCAGCAGACAAAATTTGACAGCTCTATCAGTCGAACTCTAACCATGATGGCAAAAACAGTGAAGCAACTCCGTTCCGAAGTGTGCGCGTTCAAAGAACGGCACCCCGCCGCGTCGAAAGCGGATATCGTGCCGCACTTTGTGGACGCCGGATACGCCCGTTCCGCCATCTACAACATCTTGGCTTTATTAGACAACAATCAGAGGATCGAAAGAAAGCCCGGTTCCGGACGGCCGACGACCCTGAGCGACAAGAAGCTCCAAAGGATGCTGAAGAGGAAGACCGAAGGAAAAGTGACTACATCGCTGCGTGCGTTTAACCGGGAGGTCGGTTCAACCGACCAAACAGTGAAAAAGTACGTGGCGAACATGAACATACATGTCAGGAAGCGGATGTCGCGTCCACTGGTTTCGGAGCTACAGGCAATCATGAAGAGGCAGTGGCTGGATAAGATGGTCAACTCGATTTTACCGCCGAATCGCGACGTGGCGATGGTGATGGACGACGAGACCTATCTCACCCTGGATGGCAACGACTGGCAAAGCACTTCGTATTTTACTTCCCCCACGAAGGAAGTGAGCTCCGAGGTGAAGTTCATTTCACACACCAAGTTCCTCAAGCCGCTCTTCTTTCGCTCCGAAATGGCCATGAACGGGGAAATTTACATTTCGAAATGCCTGCCGGAAGTTGCGTCGTTCATCAAGAAATATCATAAGGGCGAAGACGCGGTGTTCTGGCCGGATCTGGCGTCGGCCCACTACTCGAAGCGATCGTTGGAGGAGATGGAGCGACTGAATATCGATGTGGTACCCAAGTCGGCGAAACCGCCCATCATCCCCCAGCTGCGTCCCATCGAAAATTTCTGGGCCAACCTGAAGCGTAAGATCTACTCCAACAATTTTGTCGCAAAAACTGAGGAGCAATTGATAAATAAAACGACGAAAAAACTCAAAAACATGCTTACACGCAAGCTTAAATAATTACCTTCCATGGGAAATTTATCAAAAGCCATTATCTGTCTTAGCTTTTTTTTATTGCCATCCGAAAAAAGGCCATTATTTTTAATGCAAACGTTACCTCAAATCAAGATTTTGGCGAATTGCTGCTATCGCTGAAAACGAACGAAAACGTGCTTAGGCGTGGAACCACAGAATTCTACACTTGAACACTTTACAACATTTCTTACATTTCAGGATCAACCGAATGAAGATCATATATAATATATACGCATGCTTGTAGTATTTTTCATTTACATAAATATGTACACTATTATATAAATAATTCATGGGATTGGGGAGGACCACCGGGGCACCCGATTGAAGCACTCTGGATGGGGAGAGTGGGAATGCCAACTCTCCATTGCTAACAGTTTGTGAATAGAGGGCGGGCTCTTCTCCCCGCCCATTGGGGCATCCTTATGTTAGATAGCTTGCTCTTTTGACCAATTGTTCAATCTTGTTGTTGCAAGGAGATTCTTTATATCCCTGTGGATACGTATAGTATAAGTGATGTTGTCTATCGATCCCCCCAACCCCTTCATGTAATGGCATGATTAGGATAATCAGTGGTTATTAAAGCTTGATCAAGTCTAACAGAGAGGAGAGCCCATTGCTGTCGGACTTAGTTTCCGTTGTACAATGGGTAGTAGTATTTTTTTCCGTCGGCCTATTTCCTCACATGGTGACAATCACCGACTCCATGGAGACGACTGCACCACCTGGACCCTACCTATCGACTCATGAATATAAGCCGGGACCAACGGCTGTACTTCCCTTCCAAAGGAAGACGTGACCTGATTTTTTTCCGCCTCAGAAAAACCACCGACGTCGACTGGCATTGAACCCAGACTCACTGGGGTGCCAAGTAGCAGTCACGCTTACCACTACATCACCAACGCCGGCAGGAAATACAAAACTTTTGGGGATCATTTTTGCATTCCCCTTTTTGCAGCGCACTCTCTTCTCACTCCGATAACTGAACAACGAACTGTCACAATTTGTTTTGTTTTGAAGGGTTACCAATAGCAATTAAAATTAGGAGCAATTAAAATTAGATATTTTACCAAAATATAGAACAGTTGGTAAACCAAATCTTTTGTGTGTGTGTGTGTGTGTGTGTGTGTGTGTGTGTGTGTGTGTGTGTGTGTGTGTGTGTGTGTGTGTGTGTGAGAGGCGTATTTCTTTCGAATTTCTGTTTTTTCCGAGTTTCTGCACTTTTTCCAAAAACCAGCATAACTTCCTCATTTTTCTACCGATTTTCACCATTAAGCCCTAATTTTCTTCGTTTTTGCTTTGGCTTTAAGCTTCATTGAACAATATATTTTAGTATTAATCATATGTTTGGTATAATTTTTTTACAAATCTCCAAACAAAAATCGCAAAAAAATATATATACTTATAAATAGCGTCGAAACTATTACTCCTAGAATATTGCATTGTTCAAAAGATCGGTCTTAAATTTTATTTTGTTTAATTTGATGACAAAATATTTGAAATTGATTCACACGCGTTGGAGACATTCCATTTTAAGTTAATGTGTGTTTTTTCATTTATTAAAAAAATCAACCTCTATCCATATCTCGAAAACGGTTCAACTGTAATATTTTTGGACAACATTTTTATATTCTGCATAAAATTTCACATTAGAAACATTAGTCGAATTATAAAGTTCATCACTTTTGATTTATTTTGTAAACTACACACTTAGAAAATTTTAGAGTATTCGGTAATTTGATTACCGAACTTTCAACAGCTGAACGTTCGGTAATTCAATTTACCGAATTTCGGTAAAAATTTACAAATTCCTGTAATTTTTTTTACAAATAACTGTAAAATTTCACCGAAATCCGGTAATTCGGATAACCGAACGTTCAGCTGTTGAAAGTTCGGTAAAAAATTACCGAATACAGGTATACCTCGATAGAACGTACATCAGCATTTGCACTTCAAATCGCAATTGCATAAAAATTACTGTTTGTATCTGAAAACTTATATAACCAAAAGAAAGAGCAATCTTTTGGTCTGTCTTTTGGTTGTATTAGATTTTCGATACAACCAATAGTATTTATGCAATTTCGATTTGAAGTCAGAAAGTTGATGTACGTACTATCGAGGTATACCTGTACTGTAAAAGTTTCTAAGTGTGTAGTGTTATTAGTGCATTGTATCGACAGGCATGTTCTCTTGATGGAGTTTTGATCACAGTCTTATGTTTATCAGATAACATTCGGTGTAGAACAGTAATGATCATTTTAATCAACTCCTTGTGCTCTTGTTGCAACGCTGTTGGACAATTTTCCGTTTCGTTGAGGCCAATATTTTTTTTCGTTTAATGGCGTTTAAGTGGCATTCAGAGTTGCCATTAGTTTTTGGAAAATATCTGCCGTGACACAATTGAAAAATTTGGCAAAATCTGGCAGTACACGGAAATGTTAAAGTCTGGACTAACATTTTAAAAGGGTCAAAGAGGTCACAAATAGTACACATGTTACAAATGTTCTCAAGAGTGGAAACACTAGTCGACCAATGCCCAATTATTTGTCACTTATTTCACCAAATTTTTGATGAATTACCTAATCGCACTAAACAGGTAAGAATTGTTTTCAGAAGACGAGAACGACACACGACATAGTTGCACTTGTTATTTAGCGGGATGCAGCTTCAAAATGACAAAGTGACATGAGTGCGCAAACGAATCAACAAAATAAACGTCAAAACTGCGTGAAAACGTAATGGGTAAGGCCAAGGTGACTCTAATATCTCAGGTGGTCTATTTTCTTCAGCTGGAAAGGATGACGGGTGGAGAAGCGGGGTATCAAATAAGATTAAGCAGTGGAGCGAAAGAATACGGAATACTCAACATTGGCGTAACTACCCAGCAAGAAAAATGTTAGAGTTAGACGTAGTTAGAACTTTGTTAGACGTTACCAACATAGAGCTTTCTGCACCAGTTGCATGCTTTTAGGAGGGAATTGTTAAGCTCTGCTGTCATTCTCTTTTCAGCAAGCTTAACCATAGTAAGTCGAGATTCCCACTGATGAGTTGAAAGTGTGACATCACATATCATTCCAAAACATCGAGTCGAAGTCTTACGGCGTGAGGAAAATGTCAACAAGATGTTTTGGAATATATAAAGATGTTTCACCTCCGTCATTTCAGTGGGCGCCCGGCCTAAAGCTTCATGATCTGACTAGGTGGATTTCAGCGTTGCCAAAGCATCTGTCTCCGTGTTATTTAATTGAATATCCATAGTAATTAGTTAACGGTAGTAATAATACTAATTTTGTCATATTAACACTCCTAATGGATGTTATATAATTATCAGGTCCAAAACATTCGGTTGCTTCGGTATTAAATAATTTCAGAACTAGATTTTTATAGAAATTTTCACCAAGACGAATGTTTTAAGATATGCTCCATCAATAGCCATTTGCTTAAATTGATTAAGTGCACCTCAACTACAAAGAAGGTACAGGTTACTTAAAAAAAACTAACTCAGGGTAATATTTCCAATAAAAACTATCATTCTATGAATCTTTTTATTTTTGTACACAAAAATTCAGAATTTCAACAAAGCTACTTGTTAGCTTGAAACGCAATGTTTGATAATTTTTTGAGACGCACTTTGAAAAGATTACTGAGCAATTACAATTTATTTGTACATTCACGCACCAAACCTTAGTGATCTACAAATTTCTTTGCCTGACATACACCATCTTTGATAAAATATATTTCGACATTATTCGATCCCGCATAAACAATAACCATAAGAAGTGCCTAACCACCAATTCGGGGTATCATCTCAACTGTAAGCGGTATGGTCACACCATCTATAATATCGTTCCTGTATATGTTTATTAGGGATGATATCGCATTACTAAAGCATTAGTTCAGAAGCCTGAAGCAGTAGTTAAATCATTTTTATATAAATTTGATTTATTATTCATACTTATTGCTTCCAACAGCTCGAATCTCGGACATACTTTCTAGACCAGAAGTTGAGCTCTGTCTTCTTCAGTATTTAAATGTATACGTACGGCTTAAATTTAAATGGGTTTCAAATCGTGTGTTGACAACCTAAATGGAGGATGCGACCGACATATGATTCATATCATCACAAAAGACTGCCATCTTACCAGTCTGCTGGTGGCGCTGGTTGACGTAGTCTAGACAATTTTGTCAATTTGACTATAGCGAAGTAAGGTGGTGCGACTTAAAATCGTGTACCGTGTAATCGTGTTTCATTCATAATTGCAGCACACTCTGGGGTCATTACAATATATTTTGATTAGACCTTCCAATTTTTCCAAAATTATCAAATAAGCAGTTTCAAAGCGTCTTTACGGCAGCCTATCATTAATGCTGTTTGGCAGCCTTTATTAATGCTATTTTGCATTCGAAATGCTTATTACAGGCTATAAATATTTATATAGCAATTGAAATCCAACTTTACAACAGGTAGCATTCAAGATGCTGATATAATGTTAATATAACTCTTGTAGTATCTGAAATGCAGATTAAGGGTTGATTCACTGCATTTGCTAATGTTTATTGGTTACCTGGGTGGGCTCTTCGATAACTCAATTTTACGTATTTGAAATGTAACTAGAACGATATAAAGAAGCTTTTGAAAATAAGTCTTCTAGAATAATCTGTTGCTTTAAGGAAAAATAGCATGTTTTTACAGAAGTTTTATCTTTGATAAATGGAATGATTTATAATGTGTTTCAGCCTTTTCAAAACTATCAAAATATTAATACAAACCCGCATAACGAAATACAATTTGCTGTATAGTCAAAACTATATTTCGATTGAAAGATATATTATCACATTTTATGTTATTGTTATCGAATAGTTAAATCTCATTTTCATCTATACAACCTCTACATTAACACATACTGTTAATGTTTGCCATATTATCATTGATAGGTATTTTATTGTCTGCACTCGATTTGCATTATATACCAAGTTTTTGGCATAGAGTACACGAAATATTTTGTTCGTGAGAATTGCCTTTTATGGTGACCTAACTTAACCGCCTATGCAGCATATTGTTATTTGGCCTTTTACTATCTGACATATTGTTTAAACTATACAGGAGATTGTTAGTTCAAGGCAATTGCTATCAAAAGCTTATTTTAAAGAGTAAAGTTTTGTTAAGGTTGTTCTAAGATTTGAAAATGTTTACTTAAACTTTCGAAAATAAATTAAAATGTTCGATCTAGATATCACGTATGATGTTGGTGAGTTTTATTATCATCAAGCATTTTTATTGATTTTTATTGATCTTATATTGGGCTCACAATGTATTGCTCTAAGCTTGACTTGTAAGACGTAAGAGTCAGGTAAGAGTGAAATATCGGTATATTAAAATGATGTTTATTAGTGAGTATTATTTGAACTTGACAGTAAATATGATTCTTTCTATTTACCAATTGATACATCCTTTCTTTATATGAACATTTATACATTTAGTTTTCACTGGAAATAACATGTTTGCCATTTAAGTTCCAGATACTCAATATCACGTAATATAGCTTGTTGTCTGGATGGGGCATTACATAATATTGTAAAATTTGTCAATCGAAATGACTATTTACAAAACTGCCTGTGAACCATGGTTGTATCATTAAAGTTATCAGGTTAGAAAATATTGTAGTAATATATGTGTAGATAATAAAATAGTTTGTCAGGCTTTTGATTTCAAGCTAATTTATCAAAAAAAAAGACTCATTCTTTCAACTTGGTGAATTTATGTTAGGCTTGCATTGCAGCATCAAATAACGAACACTTGGTCCATAATTCCATATTCAAAGCTTTTTTATTATTATAGGCTGCTCTACAACTATCTGTACGTAAGATTCAAATGTAGGAAAACGTAAAGCGTGATGTTCGAAAATTTGTCACAATATTTGTAAAAAATCCAAAACGGTTCAACGTAAAGAAGCATTTTAACATGCATTTTGAACTACTGTTGCGAGAAATTTTCATGTAAGCTGTTCACGCCGGTTACCAGTTTAAAATATTTACTAATTAATTAATAAAGCAATGTCGTCATTTTGAATAGTCAAGGTCTCGATTTTCTTAAATCTAATTACATTATAAAGGGGTATCCCCAGGGATTGGATAGTCCAGAAAATTATGAATATAGTTTTTGGTTCAGCAAGTACCAGCACATTGGCCCAAGCTAAATAAACAACCCGTAAAAAAATAACTCACAACGAACAATCCCTAAAATATTCTGTCAAAATAACAACGAATCCAAACCATAACAAAGATTCTAGTAACGGTATAAACAATATTTATTATTTACCCAAGTAACCACACGCATTATATTATTGCACTTATTCAACCCAAAACCACGGGATCGTATCAATTCAACAGTTGTCAAGTAATGAAACGTTAGATTAGCTTAAGAATGTAGTGATGCATTATCAATGCAATAATGCTACGCAACCAGTGTTTTTGGTAATAATAAACTCCTTTCATGGTGGAAACAACAAAAATGTTAGTTCAGAACAATCACAATATTGAATTGTGGTAATATCTTTAGGTAGAAACAACCAACCTGCCTATTTATTTCAAAACAAAATCGTTGGCTTAAAACAACAAACCGGATTTTAAAATAACTATTCTTTTTATATGGATGTCGTAACGGGATTGTTTTTCTCCGTGATGGATTAAAGTTTTAACAAATTAAATATAAGGACAATCAAAAGTTATTAGAAAACCCCGATATTACTGGAATTTTTGGTGTCTGATTGTATTCCTATGTGATTATTCAAGAAGTTACGATTTGATGAAGTTAAACATAATTTAAACTCATTCAGAAGCATAAGTATACCCACTTATGCATATGCAGTTGCAACAACTCACAAGATGTCTAGGTTAATGTTGTAAATATAGTCTGGTTTAATCAACCTGCCTAGACCACAGAAGAACATAATTAGGAATACAAAAATTTAAATACATAAGTAATCAGAGTTCTTTTGACACAATATAAAGATAATTGAAAATAATTATGGCAACGCTGGCAGCAAAAGCTCGAATAAACTACGTCGCAGATGTCGTTCTTCTGTTATGCTTTTTGTCTCTGTCATTGCATCAATCGGCAAATTCGACGATGTTTGAACGGTTTGCATCAGCAAACGTGAAAAGCGGGATTATAATGATGGATGCTGCTAAAAATAGGTGAGTAATTAAAGTTTTATGGTCGATTGTTTTCACTCTGCTAGTATTCGAAAAGTGCCAAGTTTTGATGTTGCAGAGTGTCAACAACCGACCATTAAACTTTGATTGCAAAACCGAGTCTAACGGGGTCCAAAAACGCGTTTTAAATTACGCCTAATTTTAGTCTATCGGTAGACTATCTGGTAAGCTTTTTCTTCCAGTACGTCTAACATGATGTTTCAGATGTGTCTAACAGACGTCTAACATTAGACGAAAGTTAGCCAAAATGTTCGACGAACAGTCTAACGTGTTCGACTAACGTTAGACTAATGTTAGACTAACCTTTCTTACTGGGTACTGGGTGCCTAGGGGCCAGGCCCCTCCAGAATTCTGTAGCCCCCCCCCAGGATTTTTCCCTAGTTTATTTCTAATTTGAAATGATATTAATAATATCTAAGGAATTTTACGTTTTTTTTCCATTGCAAGTTGTTTTTGTACTTTAATCCCCTCAGCTTGAACGAGTAACCATTTCAAAGAGCATCCGTAGCGGTGCGCAACTAAACTAGGGTATGTGTCCCTTGACTCAGCCTATTATGCAACCATCGATTACATTTTTAATTCTAACTCATAAAGTTTTCAAGCTGTAAGCGAGATTCAACTAGTTAGACACTTGCTAAGATAAGTTTGATAAGACATTTGGTAGTATGTATCATAAAAAGTTACACAACTCTTTTTATAAACTCAGAAACATTCGAGGGATATGGATTTAATGTCGGTCTACTGACGCCAGATTGGGTCTATTCATGGATGCAACTTCGTCCCATTCGATGGATTTATTACTAAATACAGTCTTTCTAAGGTTTTTTTTTCTAATTTTATGAATTAAGGCATAGCCAGCTATTCACTTTACTGAACACAAAATTTCACAAATCAAACTAAAGTAAAACTACTTCGAAACACTTAATTGATGTTCATATATGTTTATCAGGCATTCAATAATGAAAACATTGTAATTCACTATACAACGACTTTATTCCTTCGGTTCGTGTTAAAACGAGTCACTTGTATATAAACAACCGCAAATTCATGCATTTCCACTCAAGTTTTACCAATAACAACCTTTTTACTACGTAATTGATACAACAGGCCATATATACATACAAAAAAATGTGCCTCCAACATTGGGTCTACGATTTTCTTGTAAAATCATTGTAATTTCAGCTATGTAAACAGTTAGTTTGTAACGTGCAACTATTTTCTGTAAATCCAGACTGCATTACTCGCTTTATCGATTCAATGAAGCCATATTTATATGACTTGAAGATCGTGTACATCATCTGTTCAGCATAAACAGTGAAATCATGATGCCTCAAAAGTGCATGAAATTGAAAATTACGTGAAAGTGAACAACTATAAGTTGATTAATGTTGTTTCAATTGCTTCGGATTACATCGGTCATCCTTATAGCAACATAATTTTGTTGATTATCGCTGGATTTATGACACTTTTGATTCATAGGCCGAATGAAGGAGCTAGGCTAACATTACATCCCCTTACCCTATATTTGACGCCCCCACCATCCTTCAACCGTATCGGCCAGCAAAAGCGGTACAAACCGTGGCGCGACTATCGGAAAGCATCAGCGCTCAAATTTAGCAACGGATGGCGCGGGAGGGGTTGTTTCGACTGCCATCAAAAATCTTCAATTGTTTGGTTTATTTTGTTTACGCATCAGCATATGCAAATTTTAATTTGATTTAAAGTAAATTTGCTCTATCAACTTATCAATCAATGGCTTAATAATGAGAATTTATCAATAGGGTCGTGTGATGCCTTTCATGATTTCTCCTGACCATCCTTTCAATGGCCGCTCTGCACCTCTGGGTGTCCCGGGGAACCTGTAGGAGACTTTCTCTTGGAACCTCTAAGGTGCCCCGGGGGAACCTGTAGGAGGGGACATTTGTGTTTTTGCACCAAACCACGTCGTGCAACAGCACTTTCTTTTTTATTTCACCTGGAGAGTTCTTCGGTAGGCATGAAAAGAATAATTTATCACAATGACCCCTCCGGAAACCTCTGGGGTGATTTGGCGAAACTTATAGGAAAGGACATTTATATTTTATGTCAACCGAACGTCTCTCCAAGAGCAATCACGAAGAAAGAGCCATCGTAATTGACTATGTTTATGACGATCACCGAATCTGTCAAACTGATGATGAAGTACTAGTTTAGCAGCGACCGATACAGAACACGGTAACAAAATATAGTAGCGACCGGTGTGAGATTGAGTGGCTTAACTAAAATGACAGCTCGATGCGCTAGTATTTTAGTCGCTCAGATAGTTACGCTCGATACGGATGCTCTAAAGGAATAAAGTGCGTATACCCTCTTTCCCACACCTTTCACTTAAATACTCCACTATACCGTTTAGGATGTGAAGTTGGTATAGCTTAGCTTAGCTTAGCTTGACTGACTGCACGTATCGATGGTTGCTACTCCGTGATTGATCAGAATCAGTGAAATTGCACAATGAATCAACTGAATGGGGCTGGGAGTAACCGACCATTCTCACTGTACACGTTTCAGTGACTCAATTTCTTTAATAATCAATAACGGCGCCGGCCACGTCCTTGCAATCAGTTGGGAATAGGGAAGGAAAGTTAGTGTGACCTTGCTGATTAGGGACCGTGTTCACCTCTGCATCCCCAATAAAGGTCACAGGAAGGAGGTTTTTCTATGTTAGTAGGGTAAGGCTCGATGGATCAGGATTCACCTTGATAAGTGATGTGATCATATATATATTATGCATTATAAAATTAAATGAACATTCACACATACATACACATGTATACATACACAAACATACACATACACTCAGTAGCAAAAAAAATGGGTGGGGTTGTGTACAGACACGACCGGTTGACGTAGACTACGTTAAACCAAGTGATGCATTATAATGTCAGGGGAAATTCTGCGTGTGGTTATTATAAGCGTTAAAGGGTTTCAATTATTCGTGCGAGGTCGCTTACCCTTACCGATAGAAGTACAGTTTGATCGCAATATGACGGGTGCTGCTCTTATGGGACATTAGACCAGCGTTTTGAAGCTAGTAAGTAAGAAAATTCTATTGTACGCCTTGAGATATTATTTGGTGGCCCTGAAGTTTTACTAGAAGTCAGTATGTAGGAAAATTCCTCTGTACACTCTTTATAACTACTTTAGTGGCCCTGAAAGGGCCTTTTGGTTTAAATGATGACACGGTCATGGCAGCACGGTAAATTCATGATAGTTTTAGTCATTCTTATAATCATAACCGCTTGACATTACTAAATGTTTATTCGTATGTCAGTACTGTGCTTCAATGGCCTGCATCTCGGAATTCTTACCAT
>JASCZW010011696.1:0-31118 GCA_034211315.2 Aedes japonicus
CTTTCTCTCCTGAACTTCTGCAGTGCTCTGCTTGTCGTCTGCATAGTTTCCTTCTAAACTTTTGGAATGTTTCCCCATGAACTTCTTGGCAGCTGCTTTTAATTTTTTTGTAAATTTCTTTCTAAAATCCCAACTTAACCTTTCAGATTTTTTGAGAAACATCAAATGAACTCCTTTGATAATTTTTTTCCTGAAATAAGTTTCCTTCTTAACTTCTGATAAGTCCCATCCCGAACTTCGAGAGAGGTCTCTCCAGATCTCTAAAATAAATCCCCTTAAATTTCTTTGAAGTTTCTTCGTGAAATTCTGAGAAGTCCTCTTCTGAACTGCTCTTTTTCCTGAACTTTGTTCCTGAATTTCCGAGACTTTTTTGATTGAACCTTTTATGTTTCTGGAAATTTTTTTTTTCTGATCTTCAGAGAGATATTTTCCGGAACTTATGGAAATTCCTGAACTTCGAGAAAGCTTCTTTCTGTAATTTTGGAATTTTGGAAGTTTGTTCCTGAATTTTTGAGAAATTATAGGTAGTGCCCTCTCATTAATAAATAGCGACTATTTGCGGATAGATGGTAAAAAAGAATGGAAAAAGATATTTTAACAAACCAAATTGCACTTTTACTCCCTACCGGCACTACTCCCTGGCGGCAGTTAACCGTAACTTTAGCCATAGGTGTAAAAAAAAAGCTTGTGGGCATATTCTTCGGTTCCTTGGGCGCCATTTTGATCAAACCATCCGTCGCGACACACACCACACTAAAAAAAAAAATCTGATTATTGTTTGATGTGTTCCATAGTTAAAATCAGCGGCGATTGTAGTACAGGTATACCTCGATAGTACGTACATCAACTTTCTCACTTCAAATTGCAATTGCATAAAAACTGCTGGTTGCATCTGAAATCTAATAAGACCAAAAGAAAGAAAAACTTTTGTTCTTTCTTTTGGTTGTACTAGTTTTCTTGTGTAATCAGTAGTTTTCATGCAATTTTGATTTGAAGAGATGAAGTTGATGTACGTACTATCGAGGTATACCTGTAACACGAATACCAAATCAAAAAGACACATATTCAGGGGTAAATGGGGCAAAATAGACCATTTCCAGGGCTCAGAGCAGGCTGAAAATGGCACCATTCGATTTTTCAGTTTTTTCACGTACGATATGGTCCTTTTCATGTAGAAAAATTAGCGGCAATTGTAGATATTTGAATAAAAACTTAAAAACACACAAAGATAGGGTTAACTGGGGCGAAATGGACATTTTCCCGATTCTGTAACTGGAAGAAAACAACACCATTCGATTTCTCAGGTTTTTTCACGTAAGATAGGCTCGTTGCAGCCACAAGCTTTGGCAGCGATTGTAGCTGAAATGGTACGAACAAGAAAACCGCAAATTAAAGGGGACATTGGGCAAAATAGGCCACTTTCCGAGCTCGAAACTGAATGAAACCTGCATCATTCGATTTTCAAGAGTTTTAATAGGAAATATGCTTCTATGCGGGCAAAACATTCTGCGTCGATTGTAGTTACATGGATACCAAATCAAAAAGACATATATTCAGGGATAAATGGGGCAAAATAGACCATTTCCCAAGCTCAGAGCAGGCTGAAAATGGCCCCATTCGATTTTTCAGTGTTTTTCACGTACGATATGGTCCTTTTCATGTAGAAAATTCAGCGGCGACTGTAGATATATGAATTAAAACTTGAAAATACACAAAGATAGGGTTAAAGAGGGCAAAATGGTCAGTTTCAGGATTCTGTAACTGAAAGAAAACAACACCATTCGATTTTTAAGGCTTTTTCACGTAAGATAGGCTCTCTGCAGCAAAAAACTTTGGCAGCGATTGTAGCTGAAAGAGTACGAACATGGAAACGAGCTCGAAACTGAATGAAACCTGCACCATTCGATTCCCACGAGTTTGTAATATAAAATATGCTTCTATGCGGGCAAAAAATTCAGCGGCGTTCTTAGTTATATGGGTCCAACTCAAAAAGACACACTTTTAGGGGTAAATGGGGTAAAATTTACCTTTCCCCGGGCCCGGCGCAGAATGAAACCAGCACCATTCAACTTTTTGGCAAATTTTCCATAAGAAATGATATATTTCAAGCAGCAAATCCAGCGGCATCTAATATGTGGGAATTTGGGTCCGTTTTTTCCACTGTGCGTCGGTTTGGCCAGGAAATTATTTAAATATACTCTCCTCTTCAAATTGGGCCCGAAAGTTCTTGATTCGGCGGAGATGCGGCACGTTGGGAGGGTTGGTACGCTTTCGCACGTTCCACTTCGCCGGGAAGATCTCTTTGACCAGAATCTTCAGCCGTTGTTTCTGGGTTTCCACTTGGTTCTCCCATACGCCTAGCTTCGACTGACGGTTCCGCATGTGAATATCCATTTTGGCAAAAAAAAACCTCTTAACCATTTGGCCGGTCGCACCGACCTCCCGGCCTAACGCACGGAAAGAAGAGACCCTCTTGCCATGTGTCTGCCATTTGAGCTTCTGTTGAATCCTCCGGTCGCTTGAACGGTCGGACGGCCGTAACCAGACTTGCACTCGATGGGATTCTCCCTACTCCAGAAGTGCAAGAATCTTGAAAAAGTTTCCACGATCGTATTCGACCGACACGAAGGCCGGTTTTTTTCAGGCCTGGATCAAGCAGGCAGTACAAACAAATCATAACTCGAAGTTGTTTCACTGTTCTTGCCATAGCTGCCGTAAACAAACTGATGGAGCTGTCAAATTTTCACGGTATATAGGCAACTATAAAAGTCGGAGCAGTTTTTCGCTTGCTTTTAATTCACGCATTAAGTTTCTTCCTGAACTTCGGGGAAATTTTTGAATTTTTTGGAAGTTCTCCAGACTCTTTGGAAAGTTCCACCGAAACTTCTAAGAAGTGCTCCATCACTTCTTTAAACTTCTTCCTGAAGTTCTGAAAAGTCTTCCGTTGAACTGCGGGGAAGCTCTATCCTGAACGCTTGGGTAGTATAATCTTGAACTTTGGAAATGTTGCATGAACTACCATTATTTCGAGAAAGTCTCTTCATGAACTTCGAGAAAGTTTCTTTTTGGAGCTCGGGAAGTCTTTTGCTGAATTTCTAGGAAATTATCCCTTCTTCCTTGAGTTTTAGGAATCTAGGACCAATTTCATCTTCACTTTTCTTGAGGGTAAATTTCCTGATCCCAAGTCCAAAGAAGTGAACTGATGCTTTTTGAAGAAAGTTAGAGAAAAAATAAGAGTTATTGGATTAATTTGAAAAGCTCATCACTTCCATGGGACCTCATCACCTCCATGAGGCCACCGACTGGGCTCGATTGTATTTTTGTCATTCCGACCTAAGGTGCATTTGTGGTTCCAATGAATCGAGGCTTGGTCAATTTTCCAACTTCACGAAAGCCTCTGGCAATTTTCACATTAATTTTGATCGGTTCGATGAGCCATTTGAACCGACACTAATTTGTTTTGTTTTTTTTTTGACATTTTTTTCTGGAAGTCATTTTTTTTCTTGTTAAAAAATGTAGCCATTTTGGCCTGCTTTCCACCAGATCTCTGATGTAGCAGGGATCCAGTTCGTTCCAAGCCTTCTCCAACGCCGCATGATACGTTCGTTTGTTGGTTACGTCTGTTTTTTTTCTACTTTATTATCGAGAATTGCCCAAAGATTCTCGATTGGGTTCAAGTCAGGGTTTTGGGGCGGCCATTCTACGAATTTGATGCAACAGGATGGGAAAAAGGCGAGCGTTTTCTTGACCGTATGCTTGGGATCATTATCTTGCTGAAAAGTGTATTTAGTTGCCTTCCAACCCCATATTCAGCAATGAATCCTCCAGATTTTTGCACAGACTATCAACAGAGCCATCTGTTGTTATGATCCCATAGATTAGGGCCAGGTTACTCACTCCAAACCACGAAAAGCAGTCCCAGACCATAATATTACGTCTTCCGTGTACATGGTTGGCTGTCCTTCATCACTTCTGCGCTATACTCTTTGCCACCGTTTTTTTGTTGAACTGGTCAAACTTGAATTTGTCCGACCACACAACACGTTTCCAGAACTTCAGGGGTTTAGTTACCTTTGTGGGTTTTCGCTTCTGGGCGAAATTGCTTTTCAGCCCTTGCTCAGCGATGCGTCGACGGATAACGTGATCCGAAATCGGTAGGCTCAGCTTCTTTTTCATTTCTTGATGAACGGATTTTCCCGTTCAGATCAGATTTCGGACCTGTAGCAAGATTTGTTCGCCACCCATGTTAAATGCTTCAAAATCACTTCCAGTGAACTCAACAAGTCTGCTTTTTCGACTTGCGTTAGAGTTTTGAGGCGGATGTTAACAATGAAAAGTCAAACCACTGATTTACGAGGGGTGTACCAGCGGATTTTACACGGAAAATTATTTTTCCGCTGAATGATCTTTTTTTTTGTCATACCTTGAAGTGGATGATAATTAATTATTCCATCAACGATAAATTTAAATTAACGGGTACCGTGAACTACCCTAATTCTGCGCAGCGCCTAATTTTGCGCTTTTTGCCAATTTTTTGCAGTTAATTGCAGGATTGTCAAAATTTATATATTATCCCATACACAAGAGGACAACATCAATTTACGTGTAGAACTAAATTTAAAGAATATTCAACTGAACATTAGTTTGGAATGTTCTGAAATGCGCAAAATTACGGCATTGGGTGCGCATAATATGAGGGCTTCACGGTATAATGAAATATATGTGTGAAACTAGTGAAACGGGTCCAAAAGAACCCGAACACGTGTTAATACAATGGTTTTAATGAGTACAGGACTTATAAAAAGGGATTTTCTTACATACGGCTCTTTTAACTTGTTCTTTTCCCGTTTCACTGTAGTTTTTAGATTGATCTTGTTTTATGCTGCTTCCATTTCTCGTCGATACGTTTAGTATTATTTTAAGTGCACAAAAGAACGCGAAAAAAACGTATTTACTACGAGCTGAGTGAGTTGGTGGTAGAACCCCCATTGTCCACACAGTAAAAATTGGTCAACTACTATGGGCTGGGCAAAGAATACCGGACGACAGTCAAGTGAAATCGGATCTTAGGAATGTACCGACTGGAACGAGGTGAATCGGCTTTGGGCAGGATAAATCGATCAAGTGGAAAGCGACTTCGCATAACGTAAGGTGTCGAAGTGCAGCCGTGTGGACCGTGTGAATTCGAGAAGGTTTTTGTATGCAACTTAGGACACTTAGTCTGACTGGTAGGGTTTGTATACAAATACTAAACGATAACTGCAAATGTTTAATAAACAACCGAAAATAACATATAATATGAGCAAATGAAACCATTTTACTGAAAGTTTCATCCTTATCTGTTGATTTTTATCCGTTGATTTATGATGGCAGTAGGCACCATGTGCTAAACATTAAGCAATGGTGCGTGGCTTTTATTCTGTATTGTCAGAGTACCACTCTGGATAGATTGTATCCGCAAAACGAATAAAAGTCCGTCATCGACCCTGTTCGTCAATTTCAATTATAATGAATGGTAATGAAAGCGATTGCCACATTTGATGGATTGTCTGATTGTTTCAACAACAATATCAATTTAAATGAACTTCAATTCCTGCCCCGAATGGAGTATGGCAATCAATGTTAATGGTAGTCAATGTTCAAGGGAACTTTGAATATTAAAACTGATTAAGGACATGTTATTCAGTGAATAAATTAACAAACAAATTACTGGAATTAAATAAACGTTAGTTCTGTAGTAAGACATATTTTATATTTCAATCACTGAACTATACGAGAACACTAACCCCTTCAAAGAATGCTGCATTCCCCAGACGATTTCAAAGCACAACGTATAATTTAAGAAATGGCATCAGAAAATGCATCGACAGAACATAGTATGAATCCGTCTTTGAACTTGTGCAATCAGCACTGAACACGAAACGAGAATAAAAAAAAACCAATGGTTCTCACGGTGCACGATTTCTTCAAATGCAGTTCTTTGGTCTTTAACCTGCTAGTAGCACGTTCCGACTCTAAGCTTCGGATTGCATTCTACGAGCTTTTTGTTAGCAAATGGTTTCTGATCTAAATACAGAGTGATTGAAGCATAGTTCTGTAAATCGAGCGCCAGTCACATATTTCATCAAAGAGGCTATATTAAAAAAAATGGTAGCATAGATTTCCGTACACTTGCTCATATCTACGAATTTCTACGGATTGTTTTTTTTGCAATAAAGTGATTATTTTTTTTAAATTAAATTTGATGAAACTTGAACAGAATGGTTTCAATCTTCGAGATGATTTGAATATGCTAATCATGCTAATCCAAAATTATCATTCAAAGATTTTTTTTTATCTTTTACAACCATCCTTCAGAGGTATCTTGATCTGAAACATACGCTTGAAATTAATAGAACGAGAAAAAAACTCATTTTTTATCATTTTTTTCAAGGGGATGTTTTTACTCACATCAATCGAAACTATCTTACAATTGTAAGTGTATCCATGTAGTATACAAAAATATTTTTTTCAATTTTTTTCAATAAAATGGCGGCCGTTAGAGTGCGTTGAAAAAGTCATTGTATTTTGCTTGTGCCGGCTCTCCTGGTCGCAGTGTTGATCGGAAACCTGCTTACTCAAAAAATAACATAATTTACTCTTACAGTTAGTAGATGAATTGAAAAAAAAGTAAAGAAAAAAAAATTGCACTCTTGGCGTAACTTTTTTGAAAAAATCCACGTTTTTTCCGCCATTTTATCACATTTTTCCATATTTAGTAAAAAATATTACCGTAATTTTTAATTCATAAAGATACTATAATAAAAAAATCCTGTAAGTTTCAGCTAAATCGAATAATTAGTTTTCGAGTTATCACCGGCATAAACTCCGAAAATGCTGTTTTGAGAAAAACGCGATGAAAGTGTTAATTATCGAAAAATACCTCCCGCGCGCTAAAAGGCGTCTTCAAAAAACGATGAAAAGTAACACTTGTAGTTCGAACTGCGAAAGAAGGGTTTCAGGAGCATTTTCTACGGGAATTTTACTAACTTTTTATGCAAGAAGAAAAAAATGAATTTGTTTCCCTTAACAAGAGTTCTGATCAAACCCTACTTGTAATGTAAAATTGCGAATCATATTGTGATTGGAAATGAGTTAATCTTTTTTGTATCAAGCGAATTATGAATAATGATTTTCAAAGTCTTTAATAAATCTTACTCAGGATGCTGAGGGAATCTTACTTGGAATTATGCATGTGTCTTCTTCAGCATTCTAAGCGTTTCAGCCATTCTGTCTTGGTTGTCATAGAACTTGTTTGGTATTCTGTATGTTATTAAACATACTTGCTGTGACAACTATACGATGACAATAGGTCTTTCCTGATATATGACAAAATGATAGTTCTAAACCAAGGAGAAGTTACACGAATGGCAGGTCCATCCTCAGATGGCAATAGATTAGACCTCACACTTTGTTCGAATTCATCATCACAGGATTGCACATGGTGTCCTCACGGTAGTGATCACTTACCCATAAAAAAATCGATTGCCACCAGGTTCAATCCGTCGGTAACTATGATCTTACCCGTTACATCGATTGGACATAGTTCAGGACTGAAATAGATGCAACCGTAACGATGGTTGAAGGGCTTTCACCGTTGGAAAAATATTCCTCTACAACCTGATCTTGGATACCGCGCTTCAAAGCTCAAACTCGATCAATTCCAGAAAACCTCCTTCTCCATGGTGGGATCAGCAACGCATCGAGGTTTACCGTAAAAAGTCCGACGCGTTTAAAGATTTCCGTAGACGTGGAACACCTGAGCACTTCGAAGTATACACGGCTCTCGAACGCGAACTTAAGAGCTTCACCAAGGCCAATAAACACGCATATTGTCCACAATTCGTGGATAGGCTATCGCGAGAAACGTCAATGAACATTCTTTGGAATACAGCGCGAAGACTTCGTAACCGAACTACTGGAGATCCCACATTGAGTATCTGAAGCGAAAATGCCAGCAAAGCGATCAACTTTCTTCGAGACCATTGCCGGAAGATGTGCATGCTTATCATTCCACACTAGTTGACATTATATTATTAGTTCCTGATCATGCCACAAAGATGGCGCTGCAGTCTATCTATGCCAAATGAAGCGCTAGAGAGTTGCAGGTGTTGGACAAAGTTTCCCATTATGTCATTTGTCGTCTTCTGTAATTATCAGTTTAGTTCCAGATCATGCCGTAGAGATGGCGATACAGTCTATCTGTTTGGACAACGTCGATAATATGTTCCCTTACCCTAACCACTGTACTGCTAGACAATAAGAGATCAATAAAAACAGTATTTCATATGCCGAACAATCGGTGTTGTTTTGTTCATTTCTTTCGAGTATCATAAACACAACGTTGGATCCCGGCCCGTGCGCGATCACTATCTTTGCCAAATGAAGCGCTAGAGAGTTGCCGGCTTCGACAAAGTTTCTCATTATGTCATTTGTCGTCTTGTGAGATTATCATATTAGTTCCAGATCTTTCCGCAGAGATGGCGGATAGGCAAAGAAGGTACGATCTAGAACTAATGTGATTATTGCAAACGTCATCATTTCACATTCTCAACAACCTTGCTCAAGACAGCAACTGTCTAGAGCCTCATTTGGATAAGATAGACTGCAGCACCATCTTTGCGGCGCAGTTTTGAACTAATATTTCGAACATTTCACATTCAGAAAAACTTTACCGTGGACGGCAACTCTCTAAAGCTGAATTTGACAAAGATAGACCTGCAGTGCCGTCTCTGCGACAAAATCTGATACGAATCTATTAATGTCAAATGACTAAATTTTATATTTCATCACAACTTTGCCGAAGACAGCAACTCTCTAGACCTTCATTTGGCAAATATAGACTGCAGCGCCATCTCCACAACACGATTTGGAACTCAATTGGTAGTACCAAGAGACGATTCGGTACGTATTCAGAAACGTTGCTCAAGACGCCAATTCTCTACAATGAGTCTGGAATGTTTTATATGCATTTCGGTTAACACAGCCCAACTAAAACTTCCATCTCTTTTAGCAGATTCTCGGGGGACAATGTTAACGTAACCAACTTTTTCTTTGTTTAAAAACCTCTGTGAGACCAGAACCTTTCAAATGGTGCATAAACATGGGCAGTAAATTAAAATGGCTAAATTTTACGGGTCGTTAAGAACCGGTTCAATATTGATCCTAATGTGTTATGAATAACTGTTTATGTTGAACAATCATAAGCTGCTTTATAAAAATGTTATTATGCATAATTGAAGTATTCCGTAGAATAAAAAGATTCTAACAATGTAAGTGCAGTTTTAAAATGAAGCCCCGTATTAATTTGTCGATGATGAGACTGAATCCTTCAAACGAACTGTGCACCAGAATTAAGAACTAAAACGAAGAGAGAGAGAGAGAGAGAGAGAGAGAGAGAGAGAGAGAGAGAGTCGTTGTCATTCATTTATAGCTGTTGATGAGCGAAAAAGGCGTCTTGGAAAATCAATTAAAAGAAGCACTGGAGTTCGAATTTCGCAAAAAAAAAGGTTTCAGGAGCGTATTGTACTGGAAATTTTATTACTGTTTATGCAATAAAATAAGTTGAAATTTTCGGTCATTCTAGCTGTACATCCCCCCTTAATACACATCTGTTGGTGTAAGAAGGATTAAAAGATAGCGTATATTGAAGTCACGCCATGGGTCAAAGTCGACCTCAATAACTTTGGAAGGTTAAAGTAATTTAAAATGGTATTTGAACGAAATTACATACAACTTTGCATGTTTTTCCTGTCCAAGGAGCGGCAGTGCCGCAATAGAGAAACTCCAGCAATTTAAAGTAGAAAAATGGCAGTAAAAATGTAAACGCAAGCATAGAGTATGATATATAGCATGTGGTAAAACAAAACATTTCCCATTTTTAATCTACCCGGTAATATTTTTTCGGTATTTCAAACTAAAAAGAGCAGCATCACAAAGTTCATTGGTTTTTTAATATTATATAATGAATTTTATTGCTGGTCGGAACTGAATTAAGAAATGGATTCAAATGCTTCGCAGGACTGCTTAAAGTTCTGTCCAGTTAGAATCCAGAATCACTTATTGTGTTGCAGTGGCACGGAAAGTGACCAATGCAAGAGTTCTTTTACAGCGGTGTGTTTTACTAGGCGCACACTTTCTGTGGTATAAATTTCACGGTGTTTCGTGCAGTAAGTCAAAAGTTTTTCCAGATGGAAGCCGAGAGGAGAGAAAAAATCAGCACACCGACGTTGATAATCCAACGTGGTCCGCAATAAAAATCGCAAAAACGTTGTAAATCGCCAAATCAACCGTGTATGATGTGCTCAAACGTTTCAGGGAGCGAAAGAGCGTGGATCGAGTGCCTTAAGATAAGCGTCGTAGTGGAACATATCACGGCAAGCTGAACCAGAAGGTTTTGAGAACCGTCAGAGCAAACCCTTGACTATCAGATAATGAAATCGCACAAAAATACACTGCTGCTCGCAGTACCGTTCGAAAAATTCGTTTGCGAGCCAGCAAGCAACCAAACAGAACGTTGAAGCAAAGTTTCGTCACCAAAACTCGAGCTCGGAAATTGTACCAGCAGGTTTTGACGAAGTACCAAGGATGCCTGCTCATCGATGCTGTGACAACTATACGATGACAATAGGTCTTTCCTGATATATGACAAAATGATAGTTCTAAACCAAGGAGGAGTTACACGAATGGCAGGTCCATCCTCAGATGGCAATAGATTAGACCTCACACTTTGTTCGAATTCATCATCACAGGATTGCACATGGTGTCCTCACGGTAGTGATCACTTACCCATAAAAAAATCGATTGCCACCAGGTTCAATCCGTCGGTAACTATGATCTTACCCGTTACATCGATTGGACATAGTTCAGGACTGAAATAGATGCAACCGTAACGATGGTTGAAGGGCTTTCACCGTTGGAAAAATATTCCTCTACAACCTGATCTTGGATACCGCGCTTCAAAGCTCAAACTCGATCAATTCAGAAAACCTCCTTCTCCATGGTGGGATCAGCAATGCATCGAGGTTTACCGTAAAAAGTCCGACGCGTTTAAAGATTTCCGTAGACGTGGAACACCTGAGCACTTCGAAGTATACACGGCTCTCGAACGCGAACTTAAGAGCTTCACCAAGGCCAATAAACACGCATATTGTCCACAATTCGTGGATGGGCTATCGCGAGAAACGTCAATGAACATTCTTTGGAATACAGCGCGAAGACTTCGTAACCGAACTACTGGAGATCCCACATTGAGTATCTGAAGCGAAAATGCCAGCAAAGGATCAACTTTCTTCGAGCCATTGCCGGAAGATGTGCATGCTTATCATTCCACACTAGTTGACATTATATTATTAGTTCCTGATCATGCCACAAAGATGGCGCTGCAGTCTATCTATGCCAAATGAAGCGCTAGAGAGTTGCAGTGTTGGACAAAGTTTCCCATTATGTCATATGTCGTCTTCTGTAATTATCAGTTTAGTTCCAGATCATGCCGTAGAGATGGCGATACAGTCTATCTGTTTGGACAACGTCGATAATATGTTCCCTTACCCTAACCACTGTACTGCTAGACAATAAGAGATCAATAAAAACAGTATTTCATATGCCGAACAATCGGTGTTGTTTTGTTCATTTCTTTCGAGTATCATAAACACAACGTAGGATCCCGGCCCGTGCGCGATCACTATCTTTGCCAAATGAAGCGCTAGAGAGTTGCCGGCTTCGACAAAGTTTCTCATTATGTCATTTGTCGTCTTGTGAGATTATCATATTAGTTCCAGATCTTTCCGCAGAGATGGCGGATAGGCAAAGAAGGTACGATCCTAGAACTAATGTGATTATTGCAAACGTCATCATTTCACATTCTCAACAACCTTGCTCAAGACAGCAACTGTCTAGAGCCTCATTTGGATAAGATAGACTGCAGCACCATCTTTGCGGCGCAGTTTTGAACTAATATTTCGAACATTTCACATTCAGAAAAACTTTACCGTGGACGGCAACTCTCTAAAGCTGAATTTGACAAAGATAGACCTGCAGTGCCGTCTCTGCGACAAAATCTGATACGAATCTATTAATGTCAAATGACTAAATTTTATATTTCATCACAACTTTGCCGAAGACAGCAACTCTCTAGACCTTCATTTGGCAAATATAGACTGCAGCGCCATCTCCACAACACGATTTGGAACTCAATTGGTAGTACCAAGAGACGATTCGGTACGTATTCAGAAACGTTGCTCAAGACGCCAATTCTCTACAATGAGTCTGGAATGTTTTATATGCATTTTCGGTTAACACAGCCCAACTAAAACTTCCATCTCTTTTTAGCAGATTCTCGGGGGACAATGTTAACGTAACCAACTTTTTCTTTGTTTAAAAACCTCTGTGAGACCAGAACCTTTCAAATGGTGCATAAACATGGGCAGTAAATTAAAATGGGTAAATTTTACGGGTGGTTAAGAACCGGTTCAATATTGATCCTAATGTGTTATGAATAACTGTTTATGTTGAACAATCATAAGCTGCTTTATAAAAATGTTATTATGCATAATTGAAGTATTCCGTAGAATAAAAAGATTCTAACAATGTAAGTGCAGTTTTAAAATGAAGCCCCGTATTAATTTGTCGATGATGAGACTGAATCCTTCAAACGAACTGTGCACCAGAATTAAGAACTAAAACGAAGAGAGAGAGAGAGAGAGAGAGAGAGAGAGAGAGAGAGAGAGAGAGTCGTCGTTTTCATTTATAGCTGTTGTGAGCGAAAAAGGCGTCTTGGAAAATCAATTAAAAGAAGCACTGGAGTTCGAATTTCGCAAAAAAAAAAGGTTTCAGGAGCGTATTGTACGGGAAATTTTATTACTGTTTATGCAATAAAATAAGTTGAAATTTTCGGTCATTCTAGCTGTACATCCCCCTAATACACATCTGTTGGTGTAAGAAGGATTAAAGATAGCGTATATTGAAGTCACGCCATGGGTCAAAGTCGACCTCAATAACTTTGGAAGGTTAAAGTAATTTAAAAATGGTATTTGAACGAAATTTCATACAACTTTGCATGTTTTCCTGTCAAGGAGCGGCAGTGCCGCAATAGAGAAACCCCAGCAATTTAAGGTAGAAAAATGGCAGTAAAAATGTAAACGCAAGCATAGAGTATGATATATAGCATGTGGTAAAACTAAACATTTCCATTTTTAATCTACCCGGTAATATTTTTTCGGTATTTCAAACTAAAAAGAGCAGCATCACAAAGTTCATTGGTTTTTTAATATTATATAATGAATTTTATTGCTGGTCGGAACTGAATTAAGTCATGGATTCAAATGCTTCGCAGGACTGCTTAAAGTTCTGTCCAGTTAGAATCCAGAATCACTTATTGTGTTGCAGTGGCACGGAAAGTGACCAATGCAAGAGTTCTTTTACAGCGGTGTGTTTTACTAGGCGCACACTTTCTGTGGTATAAATTTCACGGTGTTTCGTGCAGTAAGTCAAAAGTTTTTCCAGATGGAAGCCGAGAGGAGAAAAATCAGCACACCGACGTTGATAATCCAACGTGGTCCGCAATAAAAATCGCAAAAACGTTGTAAATCGCCAAATCAACCGTGTATGATGTGCTCAAACGTTTCAGGGAGCGAAAGAGCGTGGATCGAGTGCCTCAAGATAAGCGTCGTAGTGGAACATATGACCGCAAGCTGAACCAGAAGGTGTTGAGAACCGTCAGAGCAAACCCTGGACTATCAGATAATGAAATCGCACAAAAATACACTGCTGCTCGCAGTACCGTTCGAAAAATTCGTTTGCGAGCCAGCAAGCAACCAAACAGAACGTTGAAGCAAAGTTTCGTCACCAAAACTCGAGCTCGGAAATTGTACCAGCAGGTTTTGACGAAGTACCAAGGATGCCTGCTCATCGATGATGAAACCTACGTCAAAAATAATTTCGGACAGCTTCCTGGACAAAAATTCTACATGGCGACGGCACGAGGAGATGTTCCTGTGAAGTTTAAGTTTGCTTTTATGAACAAATTTAATGCAAAGGGATATGCAGCTGCAGAGCAAAGACCAAAGTGTTCGTGACGAATAAGACGATAAAATCGAAGCTGTACAAGGAAGAATGCCTCCAAAACCGCGTACTACCTTTCATTAAAGCCCATAAGGATCACGTGAAGTTTTGGCCAGATTTGGCGAGTTGCCACTACAGCTGGGAAATCATCCAGTGGTACCGCGATAACAGTGTAGATTTCATCGATAAAAACATAAATCCACCCAACTGCCCGCAGTTCCGACCCATCGAGAGATTTTGGACAGTAATGAAGCGGAAGCTTAAGAAATTTGGAAAAACGGCTCGGGACGCGACTCAGATGACTAAAATGTGGAACAAATGTGCCAAGGAAGTTGACTCCGGAGGTGTGCAGCGTTTGATGGGAGGTGTGCGAATTTTCATTAGAAACGAAGAGAAATGATTTGTATTGATATTTGTTCCTTTAATTACAGTGAATTACCTTTGTTTTCATGTATTAAACTTAATGGTACGTGACCGAGACCGATATACAGATGATTTTATTATTCCGGATTCTAAATGGACAGAGCTTTAATTCCAACGGAAATTATTATTAAATTACACTTTGCTGAAATCTCTCTGCTTGATTTTTAGAATCTTTAACTGGAAAATTTGCCATAAGTGAGTCTTTTGTAAAACTCTTAGTTTATTCTACTCTTTGTGTCGATTGAATCAAGCTTCAATACTAGGCATCAAGATTTATTTATTAATATGTAGTCTTTTTTTTATAAATTCACACTCGATCAAGTCAGATTGAATTGTGCTTTTCTACAACACAAGATTAAAATATTATTTTGATTTCTAAGAATCTTTAGGAGACACATGTCAAACATGGTTCTATTTGCTTGATTGGTTCTTGAGTTATGCAGAAATTTGTGTTTCATTCGTATGCCACCCCCCCTCCAAACGATTTGAGAGAAGGGAGGGGTCTCAAACCATCAAAAACATTTCTTGCCTTCAAAAACCTCCACCTGCCAAATTTGGTTCCATTTGCTTGATTAGTTCTCGCGTTATGCAGAAATTTGCACCCCCTTCCTGAGGACGGAGCGGTCTTAAACCACCATAGAAACATTTCTTGCTTGAGCCTCTCCTTCGAAAAGGGGGAGGGGGCTTGAGTCATCTGAAAAACATGTCTCGCCTTCAAAAACCTCAACCTGCCAAATTTGGTTCCGTTTGCTTGATTAGTTTTCAGGTTATGCAGAAATTTATGTTTCATTTGTATGGGAGCTACCCTATATATAGGAGAGAGACTTTTTAAACAATCATTAGAGCATTCCCAAGACCCGGAAACCCTTGCTTACACATTTTCACGCAGATCGGTTCTGTAGTCTCAGAGTCTATAAGGGTCAGACAGATAGACAGACAGAATTTCATTTTTAGTATAGATTACTTGCGCTCAGAACAAACACAGGTTTCACTCAGATGAAAAATAGATGAATATTTATTAAATGTTGTTGGGAAAAATATGTAATATATTAAATCTAGGGTTTTTTTTCATTAGGGCGTATCTGCAATTGAGAGGTTCTCTCCGGGTTCGCTCTCTTTCATTCATTACAGCGCCATTATAAAACTTACGAGGTATTTTTTAGTACAGATCGAAACACAACAGTGCTGGCTAGCATACTCTACAAATAGTAGAATGAAAAACGTAAAGGTGATTGGTTAATGAATGAAAGAGAGCGAGCCCGGAGAGAATCTCTCAATTGTAGATTCGCCCTAATGAAAAAAAACTCTAGAAATATTAAATTTGAGTCATTGTACACTATCAGTTATTACATCAATATATATATGGATTGAGTTCACAAATCTCTCATTAGTTACATTGTTCTAATTGCAGCATCTACCGAAAGATGTATGTTGTAGATGACACAATACAAATGTTTTTTTTTGTCAAACAACATGTATTTCTTTTTTGTAAAGCTAATAAATAATATGAAACAAAAACAATAATTTATCAAATGTTGGAAAAATTATCTGTGTCAGTTTTATTCAGTTGTGAATTCACAACCTTTCATGTGCAAGCTTCAACATGTCAGATGGCTAGCTGTCTTGCAAAATTGGTTAAAAATTGATTTACTATAACTAAAGTATGAAAAGAATCAGAATTTGTGAAATTGTTCAATGAATCCACTGAACTTCGCTGGGATTCATGTAGCACTTGCTGAACTTCTTGATGAACTTATTGTAGACGTTATTCTTAGCTTAATATGCAAATTTATTTTCACCAATCCTAAAATTAAATGTTTTTTAAAGGTCATTTTGGACAAAATTGACAAATCAAATTACTCACCAAAAATCCCAGCAAACATTTTGATTCACATTACTCCATTACAATACACCTAAGTGAACTCTTGTACGACCAAAATTGATCATACAAAGTGCATAGAATCGCTCTACATGAACAAAAGTGGAGGCCATATACGTGCATATCAACAATACTTATAGTAGGTTATACGATGTATTATGATTCTATATATGGATCTCAGTAGGAAATCTCAAAGCAATCAAATATGCTGAGATCTGCTGTTTTTCATACGCACTCCACTTGGTACGTTTGGTCATAGAGCCTGTACGCCAGGAATTCATGAGTTTTCGCATAACACCTAATTCTAATAAATGCAAAGCGTCCGCGATGATGATGTCGTCTATCATGTTAATTGGCAGTTCCAATAAGGGTGAAACAGATCGCTGATGTTCTGGATGGTATTTGAATTCTCGAAACAGTTGATCAGTTCGAGGATCAGCTTGCACTTCAGGGAAAGTCATAGTACGTGTCTCATGTGAGATACTTCCCTTTTGTGGTACACTTCAGACAACCAAATTTACCATTAAAGTTTGTAACTTACATTTGATGAAACAGCGTGCAGGCGTGTCACAAATGAATGCACGGATTCTAATAGTTATCCTATGCTCATTAATGATCACGCCAGATTCACGCTGAACATAAGATCTTTTACCAGAGGAGTGAGAAACTCGCCAGCATCCTTCGGCTTGGTAGTCCCATAATATATACCGATGACGATGGGTTGCATATTAGGTAGTTCATGGATGTTTGCCAAAATTGGCCAAAAATGATAAGAACTACTCTTTTGTATCAGGTAGACCGTCGATATTAATATTAATCAGAAAGGTCCATGTCCGTTAAAATATGCTTCAGACGACTTTGGAGGCCGTTTTCCAACCCGTGGTGCCAATATTTGCCATCGTCACTGCATATCCATTATTTCCACGGACCTTGGTGTTCTCATTAGCGATGCGAGGATCTGTTGGTAAATCGGCATTCAAGTAAGTATTCAGAACACATATCAAGGATTTTAGAGCTGACTGGGTAATGTTGTGTTCAACAGTCCAATTCCGAATAGCTGATGACAGTGATCCTATTATATAAAAATCATAATTTGATGAAGTCTTTCAACAATGACAACCACTTATAATTACCTCCAAAATCATTCGATCTGTTGATATTTTCCGGCAAATGACACGAAAATTCATCTTCTCTGGGATTTGTTTCTTCCACATTGATAGAATTTTCAGAAGGAGTAGCTGACAAATCTTGCGAAAATTCATCAAGTTGCTGGTATGAATCAAAGCTTTCTTGAACTTCAATTCGGAGGGAATCCGTTTTCCTGTATTTTTGAAGAAACCTACTGTAATACACTTTTACGGATACGTGTTAGCTTACTTTTTAAAACAAAAGTGTTCATGTTTTGACGGTTTTTTACGAGAAAATGTCTAAATTTCGTGATAGCAATGTTTGTACACTTGAGATCACATTGGTACAAAACTTGAACCTTATATTCAATTATAAATAGACTCATATACAACTGTCAAAGTTGATGTCTGATTTACGATTTTGTTTGGTGATCACAAGGACACATTAACAATTTGAAGAAGCATTGCAAATTAATCGTAAGTTCACATTATATGTAATCTATATTCAATTCATTACAATCTCTGAGTAATCGTTATGCGATTCCGATTTTGTATGGACATATACACAATTTGAAATAGACATCCATATACGATTGCTGGTTTGCTGGGATGTATCTAAAATCAGACAAACAGACACTAGTTTTTTGCGTTAAGGTATAAAAATGCGAGACGGGCCGTTACTTGTTTGAAAGTTTCTCGGAAATAATAAGGAAATATCATCGCGAAAATTAAATTTGAAAATTTTCACTAATTTAAGCTTCCGTGGGCCTTAGGGTTTACCGGGAAAGCTGGCTACCCTGGTAATAAAATAGTTTGTGGTGGTGCGTTAACAAAGTTCTCTTTATACCTTTTAGATTTTCTTTACTGTACATAGCTTCACTTGAGTGTGAATGACAAGTTCTTACTGTTCTTGAAGTTTATCGTTAAACATACAAAAACGTGCTTCCTTCTAAGAAACCGAATTTGTCACGCAAAGCGTTCCTAAAAACTCATCAATTAATCAAACGGATATCGTCAACCCGTCGCCGGTGTGTATTCTACCAAAATTATCCACACAAAGTCGGAAGAGGAGGAACAATTTGTCCCATGATGTCTTTCATTACTCTTTCCTGAGGTGTGCTACTTGAGTTGATGCAAGCGAGTAGTTATCACCACAGTACCATTACACCTTGTTGAGTTAATTAATGATGACAGTCAAGCCTTCATCCTCATCATCGCCAGACCAAACCACATTGTGCAGTCTCTACCCTGAGAGATAGTCCTCGCAAGACACCTTTCCGTAGATTAAACGAGGGTTACTACTGTGAAAGCAATTTCCTCAACATGACATGGAAGTGTTTCTTTCTTTACATTGTTTGGCTTTTCGTACTACAGGAATACAGCGCAAAGCGGGGCGGGTGGTGGAGACCATCCACGAAATTAATAGGTATATAGAGTTAGTTGTTTGTTGAAATTAATTATATCAAAAATAAGAACACATAGAAGGGAGGACTCAATCGCGGTTTGTGAGCAATTCGTGTAATACTTCCCATCAGTATCTTAAGCACCGGCAACAGATAACTTTTTTTTCGTGAATAGGAAGGAGTCATGCGATAGAAACAACAAAAGTCAAATGCAGTTAGAGTAAGAAGTTGGTCCAATTAATTGCTATTATTCTTCACGATGTCAACAAGTTTGAGGTAGTAATAGATCGACCGCAGAATTTAAGTGGAAGTATCCATTAAAGGTACAGCTCTAAACCAGTGCTGGAACGGATTATTAAGTATGAGTATGACTCGTTTCCTGGTAGCTCATTTCACAAGTCAAATGAAAAAATTAAATTGTGCATGTTTTCTTTTGTCTACACAGCTCGAAAAAGTTGTGTGAATTTCTGTTCAATTTCATGCACATAAATGGAGCGTAACAAAGCTTACAATTTAACATTATTGTTGTATTCTTATCGAAATTATAGCATTATCGAAATTATAGTATGATTTGACAGATTTTGAATTCTACTTTCGATATGTTTATTTTATGTATATGCCCTTTTGAACTATTAACAGCGAAGGCTGTCTTTAACTGGAACGATCTGAAACTGAACCAAAGATAAACAAAAACGAAAATATACGAGGCAACGGTCTCTTTTCTGATAGCAGACTCAGTTCAGTCAACAAGTGCGATTCAAACTAAGTTATCACAGTGTTCTTAATAAAACGAGTGGATAATAAAGTGGCGACGAGGTAATCGGTAAATTCGGAAGGCAAAAATCGTGGACAATTGGTGTGGATCGACGGTGATAAAACCAAGTTGGTGACGCTATCGCCCGGTGATTATTGCAACCGTTTTGCAAAGTTGGGGATTTGTTGCAAGCTGGCAGACCTGTTCGACGTCGGAGGAAGGCAGACACCGAAAACGCAGCGAAATACGGAAGAAATTTGAAACCTGATGTGAGACGGTTTTGTACGGGGGTGGTTGATTTTCTTTTCTTATTTTGGTAAGGTAAACTGAGTGGTGGGTAAGTTCCCAGTGTTTTTCTTTAAGGCCAAGTGAAACCTGAGAAAACAAAAATTGCGCGTCGGTAACGCCATATTGTGGGATAGAGCAGAGTGATCGGCGATTGTTTGTTCTCTTTAGAACAAAACAAAAACGCGACATCAGTGGAGTCAGAAAAAGCCTATTCGTTTGTGTATGCAGACAACAATTTAAATAGGGTGGTCCAAAATTGTTTTGTTGTTTTTCTACAAGAGGGGATAATTATCCTTTGTTTATTTAATTATTTGATTAATAAGAGAGTTTTTTTTTCTTTATTTTTAATCATACAGGAGCCAACGAGAACTTCCAGTGATTGATTTAAGACAATATATCTTGTGATTCTATCACAAATTGTTAGCAGTGTTTGGTGGAAAATCAGCCGGATATCTGTGAGAATTTTCCGGACGACAAAGGTCGCAAGAGGGCAAAGGCCAGCTGTTGATTGGTGAGTCAGACATTTTCTCTTTTGTTATATTTTTGGACAAACGCTAATCGTACATTGTGTGAAACTTACCCATTCAATTTAAAAGTAATTGTCCTTTTTTATGCTCTTTTATATTTCATGTTACTTTTTTTTGGTGATATCACGTGATTGTGTAACGCCTGGTGATTATTCCTGAATTTTATAACGAAATTAGAATACTGAGTTTGAATATTTTGGATTTTTTTTTTTTTAAATTTATTCATAAAACTGATTGCTAATAGCTCGATATGAATTCTACCGGCATTGCTTGCACTGTTGAGCCCTACCGTAGGGAAACAGTTTCAATGACTAGTACACCCGCTTAAAATACTTCTTCAAGGTGAATAAAATCAAAGACGAAGATAAGATGGCGTATTTCATAACCCTCAGTGGCCCAACCATTTTTGAGGAGATAAAACTTTTGTATCCTGCTGGGAACTTTGAAGAAATTCCATTTGACGATTTAATAGCTAAATTAAAGAATCGCTTGGACAAAATTGACCCAGATTTAGTGCAACGCTATAAATTTAGCACTAGGGTTCAGCAACCTGACGAAACCACTGAAGATTTCGTTCTGGCACTAAAATTACAGGCCGAATTTTGTGGTTTCGAGAATTTTAAAGAAGTGGCAGTTCTGGATCGTATTATTGCTGGACTGCGAGATAAGAATTTGAGACAGAGATTGCTCAGTGAAGAGAAATTGAAATTAGCTTCGGCTGAGAAATTAATAGCAACATGGGAGGTCGCAAAGGCGAATGCAGGCACGGCTGAGGTAGTTAAAAATTCCTCAAATATGGTAGCGGCGATTGGGGAACAATGTAGACCGGGATATGGGACAATTTTGGAAAAGATTGCTAAGGTTTACGATACAGCTAACAGATACCAGAGAGAGGAGGTTTACGAAGGGCCTAGTAGCAGCCGGGGTCCAGTAAAGAACCGACTGGGATACAGGCCATACGAAAGGGCAGCGCTAGCAAGCAGAGGGCGACCACTATCTGGAACCAGTAGACGGGAAGAAGCATACGGAAGACAACGACCTGACTATTCGCAGATGGTCTGCAACTATTGTGGCATTAGAGGCCATATAAAAATAAAAGTTTTAAGTTGAAGAACCTACATCGTGATGCTATAAACTTGGTGGACACCTTCAAACCTGGACAGTCAGCGGATAGACACATCATCAACGAAATGCTCAGTAGGGTGCGGACAGCGGATTCGGAGGACGAAATCAGCGATACAGGTGATTTGCAATGTATGTTGGTGTCGTCAATTAACAAAATAAGCGATCCTTGTTTGATACAAGTCAAAGTGGAAGGTAAGGACCTAAAAATGGAGGTTGACTGTGGCTCTTCGGTTTCAGTAATGAGTAAAACCCAATATTTTGCAACATTTGACAAACCTTTACAAAGTTACAGCAATCAACTGATAGTAGTTAATGGGACTAAACTAAAAATTGCTGGGAAGGCTATGGTTTTGGTGAAATTCAATGGAAAAGAAGAACTTATGAGTTTGTTAGTTCTCAATTGTGAAAATATTTTCTACCCTTTATTTGGCAGAACTTGGTTGGATGTTGTCTATCGGGATTGGAGAATTTTTTTCTCAAATTCCAATAATATGACTATTAACTGTTTGTTGAATGAGCCCAGCAAAATTGCTGTAGATGAGTTGAAAAAGAAATACAGCCAAGTTTTTGAAAAGAGTTTTTCCTTGCCTATAGCAGGCTTTAAAGCGGAGCTTGTGATGAAGGATGAAACACCTATTTTCAAAAAGGCGTATAATGTCCCATACCGACTGAAAGACCAAGTATCAGATTATTTAGATAAACTAGAGTTTGAAAAAGTGATAACACCAATTGACACAAGCCAATGGGCTTCACCAATTATTATTGTAATGAAGAAAAATAACGAAATCCGCTTAGTGATCGACTGCAAGGTGTCTCTTAACAAATCATTAGTCCCTAACACATATCCGTTACCGACTGCTCAAGATATCTTTGCTAAATTGGCAGGATGTAATTTTTTTTGTGCCCTTGATTTGGAGGGAGCTTATACCCAATTAGAACTTTCAGAGAGATCCAAAAAGTTGGTAGTAATAAATACAATGAAAGGGTTGTACACGTACAATCGGCTGCCACAGGGAGCGTCATCAAGCGCTTCTATTTTTCAGCAAGTTATGGATAATGTTTTGAAAGGGATTGAAAACGTTTCATGTTATCTGGATGATGTTTTGATCGCCGGGAAAACCCTCGATGAGTGTCATGGCAAATTATTGTCAGTGTTAGACAGATTAGCTAATGCTAGAATAAAAGTTAATTTTGAAAAGTGCAAATTTTTCGTAAGGAAGCTCACATATTTAGGGCACATAATAAGTGACGAAGGGCTAATGCCTTGTCCGGATAAAATTTCGACTATTGCAAAGGCTAATGCCCCGAAAAATGAATATGAACTAAAATCTTTCCTGGGTTTAATAAACTATTACCATGAGTTTATTCCAAATTTGTCTACTAAATTGTATTATTTATATAATTTACTCAAAAATAATGTAAAGTTTATTTGGGATGGCAACTGCCAAAAAGCCTTTGAGCAAAGTAAGAATTCATTAGTAAACGCGGATATTTTGGAATTTTTCGACGCAAAAAAGCCGATTGTCGTGATTTCAGATGCGTCTAGCTATGGTCTCGGTGGATTGATAGCACATGTGGTGGATAAGGTGGAGAAACCAATTAGTTTCACATCGTTTTCATTGAACTCAGCACAAAAAAAATATCCTATACTGCATTTGGAGGCATTAGCGCTAGTTTGCACAATAAAAAATTCCACAAATATTTGTATGGAAAACATTTCACAATTTACACAGATCATAAGCCTCTGGTAGGAATTTTTGGGAAAGAAGGAAAAAACTCTATTTTTGTGACAAGACTTCAAAGATTCATTTTAGACTTAGCCATTTATGACTTCGATATAGTATACAGACCATCAAATAAATTAGGGAATGCGGATTTTTGCTCTAGATTCCCGTTACAACAAGAAGTCCCCGCAGAACTAGACACAGAAGTGATTAAGAGCATTAACTTTAGCAAAAGTCTACCCATTGACTCGAAAGAGATTGCTAAGGGCACTAAAGATGACGATTTTCTGCTTAAAATTAAATGGTTCATGCAAAACGGTTGGCCTGAGAGAGTGGACAGAAGTTTTGCAGATGTGTTTGCAAACCAAAGAGATTTGGAATTGGTTGACGATTGTTTGCTTTATAAGGACAGAGTAATAATACCGAAGATTTACCAAAAGCAGATACTCAAGCTATTACATAACAACCATGCAGGAATCGTAAAGATGAAACAATTAGCACGACGCATGGTTTACTGGTTTGGTATCAATACCGATATAGAAAATTACATCAGTAAATGTGATGCTTGCAATGGCATGGCTATCACACATAAATCAATACAATCGTCCAAATGGATGCCCACAGTAAAACCTTTCAGTAGAGTCCATATAGATTTCTTCTTTTTCGAGCATCGTACGTATCTTTTAATGGTAGATAGCTTCTCCACATGGATAGAGATTGAGCATATGAAACAAGGCACAGATTGTAACAAGGTATTGAAGAAATTAGTGGCTTATTTTGCACGTTTTGGTTTACCAGATATTCTGGTATCGGACAATGGTCCTCCTTTCAACTCTTACAATTTTGTGAACTTTCTTGAGAGACAAGGTATAAAAGTAATGAAAAGTCCTCCTTACAATCCTTCAAGTAATGGACAGGCAGAGAGATTAGTCAGAACGGTTAAGGAAGTTTTAAAAAGATTCCTATTGGAACCAGAGGTGACAGAGTTGGACCTGGAAGACCAGATGAACTTATTTTTGTTCAATTTTAGAAATAATAATTTGACGAGCGACGGATTGGTGCCGTCCGAGAAGATATTTAAATATAGACCGAAGACCATAATGGACCTGATAAATCCCAAAAAACACTATAAGAATCACATATCAGTATCACAGCCAGAAGAGGCAAACATTAGAAAGAATCCGAGCGGGAGAATCCCGAGGCATTTAAATGATGCACTGAATGAGCTGATGGCGGGAGATGAAGTGTGGTATAAAAATCACAATCCCCACCTTCATGCAAGATGGATTAAAGCAACGTTCATTAAAAAGTATTCTCCCAATACCTTCCAGATATCGATTGGAAGCACAAACGTAATGGCTCATCAGACGCAGATCAAGGTCTGTAAGGACGCGTCATCCAGGCAAAGGCCCAATGTCCTCATAAATCGACGTGAAGCAAACGAAGTGACAAACGATACGCCAGGGGTTTCTGCTGAGCTACCGAGAGATCGTGAAGACGAACCGCGAGAACCTCCGAGGAGAAGCAAAAAGAGGAAGCATGTTTCCGAGAACGATTTGGCAGAACCTAGAAGATCTAAACGAATAAGGAAGGAGAACAAAAGTGAAGATTTTTGCTATAGCTGATTAAGTGACCGAAACTTCGGCTTAGATTAAGTATTGGATTCATATCCGTTCTGAAATTTTGAAATTTATTATAAGAGGGAAGGAGTTGTTGTATTCTTATCGAAATTATAGCATTATCGAAATTATAGTATGATTTGACAGATTTTGAATTCTACTTTCGATATGTTTATTTTATGTATATGCCCTTTTGAACTATTAACAGCGAAGGCTGTCTTTAACTGGAACGATCTGAAACTGAACCAAAGATAAACAAAAACGAAAATATACGAGGCAACGGTCTCTTTTCTGATAGCAGACTCAGTTCAGTCAACAAGTGCGATTCAATCTAAGTTATCACAGTGTTCTTAATAAAACGAGTGGATAATAAAATTATGAATCGTGTAAACTTCTGGGAAACATTGTATGCAAAAGCGCGTCTTTGATAGAACTATTTCATGCAAGTTGCTGCTTCGTGTGAAATGAAATACAATCGTACATGCCCTGATATTTACATCACAATTGAAATTCAAATTGTTTTTCTGTGTAAGATGTGATGTAAAATATCTTACATCTATGGCGTGAAAGCACTTATAAATTATCACAAAGCAATATGCTTGAAATGCCAATAAAGAGAGTAGAATGGATATTTTGAAGCCATCTGTAAAAAGAACGTTTCACAATGCGTGATAATCCGGTGTTAAAAAGGGGATAAGTGTGAGTTGTGCTTAATACTTAGGTTAAGTTCTTAAGTCAGCTTCAAAGTCCATCTGTGTTTGTAAAAATAAATCTGTGGATCTGTGCTTGGAAAATAATTTACCAGATAGTTACGACGAAAATTCTCTTCTACACGCATCCATAGCACTACGTACTGAACAATGTCCTTTGCACGCACGGCGGCCGTAGGGAATGCTTAAGTGTCATTAATCATGCTGATGGTTGATTTATTGTTAACCGTGTAAATTATCCAACTGGTGCTCCGAGTGGTGGGTAGACGTTGTTTATCATAATTTGCATATTGTAATTAACATCCAACTGGCGCAGCCGACATCAGTGAGAGACGTTTGCTGGTTGATTGCTACGGAATGAGATTTTTTCATTTTCTCTAACGTGATGGGTTACTTCTGATGGATAGGACGTTTTATTGCAGTTGATTTATTTGGAAAAAGTTCTGGATCAGGGCCTGAACATTCAGGTGTATATATATTGATTTATTTTTTAACTGACTAGACTAAGGATTTCATGCTCCTTCGGAAAGCAGATTTACGGATGTTCAAATCGACGGCGTCACAATTTTCAATAATTAGAGGGTAGCATATGGCCAAGGTTCTTTGAATCCATAGTTTTCACGATGAGCAGGTTGCCAGAGCAGTGAGCAGCTACGGAAGGCTTCGTAGAACTTGGATATTTATTTCGCTTAGAAGTGTACTAGTGATAAAACGGAGCGGAAAAAAACTACAGCAGAAACAAAAAAAAAAATCACTTCAACTCGTGGCCAAAGCACACTTCGATTTGACTCTAAAACTTATTTTCATTGATAATACAGAACTAACGTAATGCATGCATTTAAAAAAACGTCTAAATGTTTCGATTTTTCATGTGGTTACCCTGCCACCTGGTGGTCGTTCCACTAATCAGTAGTCAATATATACTAGTTGCAGAGATGGTAAATGAACAAGATGTCTTAGATACTATTTTATAGAATAATCTAGATGAAACACTCTTTATATGATTGAAACGACGTCTGGTGATAGCACCTTGAAATCTTCGATAATACGTTCACATAAACTAGCACGGATCATAGTGTGCGTGAAATTTTTTTGACAGCCAAGATGTTGAGAGTTTGCTTTTATGATTTTGATTCAAGCTTGAAGTGTTTTCAAGTGTCCCATCAGTAATTAATTGCATGAAATCAAAAATTGGAATTTCAGAAAAGCAGCTGCTATAAAAATTCATTTAAGTATGCGCTAACTGTTCATACCGTCGAACTTGTTCATCCGCCTGCTCCTCCCGGCCCAAAAAAAGCCGGCCACCGTGGCCTACTTCGTGACAGCCGGATACGATCGCGTAAATATCTACAAGATTGTGCACATCTGGAGAAGGGAGAGCCCATCGAGCGGAAGCCTGGTTCCGGCCGTTCGACAATTTTAAGCGACCGGAGGATTCAACAGTATCTCAAACGGAAGACGGAAGGCAAGGTGGTCACTCCTTTCGGTGCATTGGGCCGGGAGGTTAGTGTGCTTTGGCCAAACTCGGTTAAGTATTTGGCCAAAATGGATATACATGTGGAAACATCAATCCAAGCCAGCCGTGTCGGAGAACCGAGCGGAAACTCAGAAACAACGGCTTCTGGTCAAAGAGATCTTCCCGGCAAAGTGGAACGTGCGGAAGCATGCCAAACTTTCCAACGTACCCCAGTTCCATCCAATCGACATGTTCTGGTCCAATTTGAAGAGGAGAAAATATTCAAATAATTTCGTGGCCGAAACGACGGATATGATCAAAAAGTTGACAAAGGAACTGAAGAATATGCCTACAAGCTTCTTTTTTCTCCTATGCCAAAGCTCCGGCTAATTACCGCAAAGCTGGCGGCCAGTCATAATTGTTCACAAAAACACAAACAAACACTCTAACGTGCCACTCATATGGTCCAAATCACAGGGACACCTCATATTTGACAGGTACTAGTGCCCTTGTGTTCAGAAAGTTGTGTGTGAAAAAAAAGGATGGGGACCACGACGGTTGTTGCTGTATCTAACGAAGCACTTTAATAATCATGGGACATACTGACCTGCGTTTTGATTTGTTTGTGGATAGTAACATAGGACATTTATGCGATGAACGACAGGGCAAGCTTGGTTGAAAATCCTTTAACCTCACCAACCAGTAAGAAACACATAAAAATTGTCGCTTTACCTACAGAGAACTAAATTGAACTCAGTAAAAAAAATATCATAGAGCTGGCAGAGAGTACAAGTATTTTTGTGAAGCTTTTGATTCCTTGAGAAATAAAATGCAATTTGTTTTTTTTAAATCCTTTTCTGTTCTTTTATTCCAACCATCCGAAAATTATCATGAGCATGAGCATGACCTTGAGCATGGTTGACCGACCGATTTGCTATTCCAGTGCTGCCAGTGCCAGATCAGCTGTTATAACACAGAGAACCAACAGATGATGCTTGAGACTAAACCATAAGTAAGGATGCTATTGGGCCCACTCACAAAGTGTGATGATCGTTTACCATTAGAAAAATGGGATGATTTGTTTATTTTTGTTTATATTGTTTTATCATTAATTGTACAGGTTCAATCGAATCAACTTTACAGAGCCAAGTGCTCGAGTAACACAACTTGTTATGTAATGATCAAAAATTCATCTCTAAGACATGATCTCATGTATTTTTCAAGTACACATAACATATTTTTTTGTATTTATATGACCAAAACAGCGCAATAAATCGATCTGTTTGAAACATCTTCAAGGTCACATAAGAAATTTTTCAAATACCGATTTAGGACTAATAGTACGTTTTCAAGATGCTTTCAATAACATGCTTTCAACATGTTGATGTCTTGTGTTGGTAGTTTTTAGCATCATAATGACAAACACGTTATGATTATGTAATTTCAAAGTAAAAACAATTGCAGAAATACATGAACATGACATGCTAGTTTGAGAAATGTCAAACGAATAGAAGTTAACAAAGATTGTTAAGATTATTATGATTGAGAAAATTATGTTTGTTTATGAGGAGAATATGCACAACTCATAGTAAAAAAATGGCAATCGTTTTTGGCCAAATCAATTATTTAATAAATATCAGAAATCTAAGGATTGTTAATGCTCACAACGCTTAACAAAATATCATATGCGAGGCAGCTTTTATGGTGCAACTTGTGGTTTTACTCTTGCATAATTTATGCGCCGTTTTAAAGATTAAAAAAGAAAACAATAGAAAATTCTATTATATCGTCATGGTGGATTAGACACATGGTCTACATAAAAAAATGTCTAGATTATCGAACTATTTTCTTTCTTTCTCAAAATGTATCACCTCAATCATCGACAATAAAACGCAGCTTTCGAAATTTTTGGTGATACTAGTCACAGGTATTCCACTAAACAGCTCACACTTTCTGGGAAAACCGATTGTTTCTTTCAAAATACTAGAGCTGTAACTACATTAGAATCAGTTGATTAAGATGTTAATCCTTCTTTCTGTAACATTCTGTAACAACCCGCCATCAGGTTCCATGGGGTATCTTCAGATACGCTCACCGTGACGATTCTCCATCTTCGCTTGAAATAAAGGGTACCATTTGCTTTCTTCTTAGTTTCGAAGCGTGTCCGCTCAACTAGAGCCCAGTACTTCGCTATTGGGCGAAGTACTGGACAGTTTGATGTATTGGCTGTTTTTGGCACGTATTTGACCTCTTGTACCTTATACCATTCCAGGACGGATTTACATTTGGTGTGCAGTTCATTCGTGTTGTTTTGTGAATGGAGGTCATTGCAAGGAGAGGTTTTTGGTTGGAATGGATGAATGAATAGTTCTGAAGCTTTCAATTAGTGTGCAATAATTTTGATTCATCTAGTTGGTTACCTTTTTAAACTAAAAAGTGGTCGCTGTCAGAAGTTTTCGGGAAGGAAGATTATATTGGACTATTCTTTGAAAGTAAGTTAACATATTTAAAAGGAAAGATCGGTTTGTTTGAAAGAATAGAAACGTTTCTCGTAAAACTTTCGGTCACAAAAACCACCGAGGCTTCTGCTGCCGATTCCCTGGCAGATTATCCATCCAATCTGGATCCAGGGGAGAAAACGTCTACTGTTACTGGCAGTATAAATGTGAGTACAAGGCGCCGATTCATACCAAGTGGAACCACAAGCTTTCCATGGTGGATTCCACTTGATTCGGTGCAGGATACATGCCGGGATTTTTTTTGTAGGATTAGTCTACAGTTCTTCGCCAAAAAGGAAACAGTTTTATTTAATACTTCAGCAACTGGAAAAAGTCAGTGGATAGATTCAAACAGCACGAACAATCGGCGTGCCACAAAGTGGCGGTGATGACGCTGCATGTGTCAAGAGGACCAGTTAACGTCATTGCGCAGATTTCGAACCAGAAGAAGAAAGAAATGTTGGTGACCCGAACGTGAAAGAAAAAGTTTTTGCTTCGCTATTGTAGTTGGCGTCCCAGGGTCTTGCAATCTGTGGTCACGCATGCAATGTTGTGAATTTTTAAGATAGCGAAAGATACCTTGAACTTAAAATCGTGGTTGAAAAGTGAATCGTATACTTGTTCATGTAATTCAAAACGATATTCTGATCCTTCTGAGTCATACTCTTCTTCGTTAACTATTTGAAATTCTAAAGCACGTTCTCATGCTATCATTTGTGATGAGACCGCGGACTTTCTAGAAAGGAGCAGTTCTCGTTTTGTGTCCGGTTCAATCATGGATCTAAATATGTGGACAACATCGAAAAAATTCGAACATATCTTGACTGTCGATTTGACACCGCATTTACCAAATACCATTTGGAAGCTGAGCAGTTCCTTCTGGATGGTGACAAAAATAGAGACAAAATTGTAAGCTTTTATGATGGCAACATTGATCCGGAATGGTTGAAGGTACAACGGGATATGTTTTTGCAATCGTTGAATTTGTTCATCTAAACTGTTTAAGAGGTGAACTATTTGAAGGAGCAACTACATTAACTAGATATTATGTTATAATTTGTTAAGTTTTTGAAGGTATTCAGCACCATTCCGAGTCTCCAAATGTTGAAAACCTATTTGAGATCTAGTGTGGAACAACAGCGACTGAATTCCATATCTCTACTGTACTTTCACAAGACCATGGCGAATGATTTGGATCTGGATGATACCGCTAATGAATTTATTTCCAGAAATAATCAGAGAAAAAACTACGTTTTATGCCGCTAAAGGTTTTCAAAAATTTTAGGAATAAATATTTTGACTGTTTTATTGTTTTCGATTTCATTTTAATGAGTCTGAATTTAAAAATTTTATTCCTCTTTTTTTTTGGTTAAAAAACCGGGTCGAGTAGTTCTCACATTCCAATTTTTCGAACTTTTTGTGTATTTGGAATACAGCTCCTACTTCTCAAAAGTTGAAAGCGTTTAAACCGACATTCGCACATGA